>JBBPJO010000098.1:0-30438 GCA_038088815.1 Boletus nobilissimus | reverse complement strand
ACCATATTCCTCGACCTCGAAGGGATTACTCACAAAGTCCCCCTTTACGTCATGCACTGCGGAAACGAAAACCTCATCCTAGGACTCCCCTGGCTCAGAAAAACCAACCCCGTCATCAATTGGGCTCACCAAACCATCTCCATCCCCAAACTCTCTAATGAATTGGCTGAGCTTTACCAAAAGCGAACCTCCTCGCCTCGCTCCCAAACCCCCTCTGAACCTCCTCCTTGTACCCCTCGTCATCACTCAGTCCATGCAGTTCATGACGCCCGTCTCTTTGACTATCTAGGCACCGAATCCGAATCTGCATTCTGCACTCAAGCCAAAGAATGGTACTCCATCAATTGAATCATCCTGTAACGCACAGCGTAGTAATGATGTAGCATGCTGCAATACTTAAGAGAAGTTCGTGAGTCTTAGAAGAGAGAGAGCGAGTGACAAGTAGAGGAATCCTCAAGGAGCGATGCCGAGCTTCGAGACGATGCAAAGCCTAAGCTGGTCTCACCTATCTAGGAACGCCGCTAGACTTGGTGGTTACTAGAAACTACACTGATATTGCATAGAACTAGCTTAGGGAAATACAGGAGGGCGAGAGCATCTTTATATACAGTAGGCCCCTTCTAAATAAGGAAAGGATGCACAGCATCCGCAGTCACTAAGATATGACTCGATGCGCAGGATGTGAGTCGAGATGAGTTACAATGAGCCATAATAAGAGGTGATGCCGCAGGTGATGAAGTCCAAATAAGATGACTGCGGCGGAGTACGAAGGAAGTCTAAATATGGTAGGGGCGGGGCGCCATGTGAGACAAAAGGGAAAAGAGATCAGGAAACGTATCTGGTATGATGGAGGACGACTCCATTACGAATACAACCACGTATGGTGAAGAGAACAAGACCAGGAGTCGAGTGAACGAAAAAGAATAAGAAGAAAAAGTGTACTCCCTCGTAAACCGTAACATTACCCCCTTCCTATCATTGAAGCACCCGTGAGACCATCAATCCAGCTCCTCTCCTTCGTTGATTTCATAGTCCGTAGGGTCATAGTCATCGAGGGGGTTTCGTTGGAGAGGACAAAAGTCCTCACAGTGACCAAGTTCCCCGTAAGAGGGACAGCGGGGGCGGGGGCAATAGGCCTGGATGTGGCCGGGAGCGGTGGTGTGACAGAATGGACACTCGTAGTGAGGACAGTCTGCACGGATATGTCCTCGTTGGTTACACGAGAAGCATCGTCCTAAGACGGGGCGAGCGGGGCGAGAGGGAGTGGGAGGGAGAGAGGGGAGCGAATCTACGTCAATGGGGTGTGATTCTGATCCCAGTGCTGGCGAGGGCGAAGTCCTTGTTAGTGCGACCGGAGGTGGGGAACGGAGTTGCCTGTCTCGACTTTCCTCTATTTCCCTGAGAACATTGCCCCACAGCTCGGGCTGCCGAGCTGGGGAGTCCAAATGAAATTCCCTTGCCATGCCGATTGAGTTGACGAGGACGACGGGTGGGAGTCAGAGTGGTGGGACGTTCTCAAGCGGGGAATACGTCAGCGGGTTCAGGGGTGGGTGTCCCCCATCCAAGGAGGGTAATGGTGGCGAGGAAAGCAAGGACCTCAGGGTTGTCATGGGAGAGAGAGGAGAGAGGTCTGGGAATAGGAGGGTGGATAGTTCCTCTAGTAGGGTCAGCACTTCTTGATCGGCGAGATGGTCCAGCTGCAGGAGTTGGTGGAGGAGGGACAGGGAGGGGTGCTGTAATGGCGGAGTCATTGGACAAGGCGTTTGGGGTGACGGTGGAGTCGTCATCCCAGATGGGGTTGCGAAGGTTGCGGGCCCAAGTGTCTCCATCCCAGGCGTTGCCTGGGTGGTCATCCATGTAGTAACCTCGAAGGTTGACTGATAGGGTGTTGACGAGGGGACACAGAACGTGCATGTACAGGTTGGAGCGGATTGCCATAACAACATCGGCGAATCCATGGTCATGGAGGGCATCCAGGATAGCGTCTCTGGAGGAATGGATCGCTTGTTCCATTGTGGCAGCGTGGACAGGCAGGATCCCATCAGGGAAGAGCTGGGCGTGGAGTGTCCGTCCGGTGGTGTATGTATGAAAGATGAGGCCCAAAGATTGGAGTACGGAGTTATCCCTATAAAGGGGGCAAACGGAGATGGCCTGGGCTGCGGCAGGATTCTCGAGGAGAGAAGCGAAAAGGATTCGGCGGGTTCAGTTGGGGAGACGGTGGAGTCAGACTGGGAATACAGAGGGGGTTCCATTCAGCGAGATAGACATAAGTGGGTGTGGATGGCAACTACGATGGCGATAGAGGAGTGAGGGCTCAACTCGAGAGTAAGAGAGGTTTTGGATTATGGGGGAAAGGCGATGGGATCCCTGGCCTTATATTTTTCCAGGAGGTCCACAGCATGTCCCAAATTGGATTCAGGTTCCCAGGTATTTTTGGAAGACAGGTAGCCTTTCCATGAAACGAGGTAGTGGCGCCGGTGGACGGAACCCCGATGGGCTAGAATTTGTTCAATTTCAAATTCCTCTTCTCTGTCTATTATGTCTGGCGGAAGCGGAATGAAATTGGGTCCGTGTTCAGCAGTTTCCCGATAGGGAGTCAGAAGCGATGCGTGGAAGGTGTTGTGGATTTTCCACGTCTTAGGTAAGTGGAGTTTGTACGAAACAGGGGATATGACTTGTGAAATTTCAAATGGCCCTTCGCATCGAGGGGTGAGTTTTCGAGAGGGGTAGTGGAGTCTCAGATTGCGACCCTCGAGCCATACCTTATCTCCTACTTTCCAGGGTTTGAATTTGGAGGTTACATGCTCGCGCATATATTGTTGGGCTTTTTCGTGGGTGGCAGTGGCTTCCTTGCGAGCCTCGTCGAGGTCTCCAAGGCGTCTTTCCAGAGCGGGAAGGAAGGTTTTCGTTCCTAAAGATGGATAAGCTCTCAGCTCATATCCCATCATTAAGCTAAAAGGGGTCTTTCCCATTACAGAATGGACAGAGGAGTTGTGGCAATACTCTGCCATTGGTAATAGGTCCGACCATCAGGTGGCGTCTCCTTGGCAAAAGATCCGAAGATAGGTTTCCAGTTCCTGGTTGACCTGTTCTGTCTCTCTGTCGGTCTGTGGGTGGTAGGCGGAGGAGAGGAGTGGATCATAATCCAGAAGCCTCGCTAGTTCTAGAGCGAAGGCGGAGGCGAACTGCGGACCACGGTCTGAGATAACTTTGTCGTGGAGTCCAAAGCGGGGAAAGACTTTTTCGAAAAACAGCTGTGCGACGCCCTCGGCATCCACACTCTTATGAGTAGGGATGAAAATTACTCCCTTCATAAGGCCATGGTCGACCACGACCATAACCGAATCAAATCCTTTAGACGGCAGCAAGTCCATGATGAGATCGACCGACAGACATTGGAAGGGACGGGAGGAAGCGACCGGAAGGGGGGTGAGAGGCAGGACGGTGGGGTGCGTGTTGACCTTGTTGGCTTGGCAGACCGCACATCCTTGGATGAAGTGACGGACGAATGCGGTCAAGCCGGGCCACCAATAGTCACGCTGTACCTGATTAATGGTTTGGTAATAACCGCCATGACCTCCCGCGGGCGAGTCATGGATGGAATGGAGGAGGTTGTTTCGGTGGGCCTCAGGCATGTAGGCCCGATCCTTGAAGTAGAGGAGGCCGTCATCAAAGCTCCAGTCGTGGATAGTAGAACGAGGGATTCCCGAGGTACCCTCATGTAGTTTACGGAGCTGGTCAATGACAAAGCCGTTGGTGGAGCAAGACTGCTTGATGGCGTGTCGGAGGTCTGTGTCGATGCATTTCAAGAAGAGCTCCCCTGGGAGGAGAGTAACCTCGGTATTATCGTCCGAAGTATCCAGAGTGTCCTTCCGAGAGAGAGCATCTGTGGGGGCCATGTTGTTCCCCGGTACCTGTTGAAACAGGAGGCCATAGTCCTGTAGTGTCAATAGCCATCTAGCTTGCCGCCTAGAAAGCTTCCTTGGGTCCTTGAAGTAACACAGATTCTTGTGATCCGTGAGAATGGTTACGGGCTGGTCGGTTCTGGTGAGGTAGTGGCACCATTCCTCTAGCGTGCATATAACTGCTAGGCGTTTGCGATCATAAATGTCGTAATTTCGTTCCACTGGTGAGAACGTTCGGGAAATGTAGCAGCAAGGGTGTAAGTCGCCATTAGCGTCTTTCTGCATCAGTACGCCTCCGGTAGCTATTAATGAGGCGTCCATCATGACATAGAATGGTTTGGAGGTGTCCAGCATTGTGAGTACGGGTTTCGAGGTAAAGGCCCGACGGAGGAGATTGAAGGCCTGTTGTTGCTCATGTGTCCAGGACCACGGCTGCCCTTTCTTAGTTAAGTCCAAGATCGGCCTGGCAATTTCCAAGAAGTTCGGAATAAACTTGTGGTAGAAGTTGCAGAACCCTATGAAGGAACGGACTGCGCGAACCATAGTAGGTGGTTCCCAGGTAGCGATTGCCGATAACTTGGTAGGGTCCATTGTGATGATACCCTCTTGGACGACCATCCCTAGGAATTCAACCAAGGATGCATTGAACGTACATTTTTGTAATTTGAGGCCGAGGCGGTTGTCGCCCAACTGTTCCAGAACTCACCTGGTTCGTTGGTGGTGTTCATTGAGATCCCTGGAATGGATCAACATATCATCCATGTAGATGATTAACCATCCTTCCGCCACCATATCCTTGAAAATATAGTCCATGAACGACTGAAAGGTCACAGGACTGTTGCAAAGGCCAAAGAACATGACGAGAGGCTCAAAGAGGCCGAAGGGCGTGATGAATGCTGCCTTCCATGCGTCTTTAGTCATGATCCAGACGTTATTATACCCCCAACGGATATCCATCTTCGTGAAGTAACGGGATCCCTTGAGCTGATCCATTAAGTTGCCAATAAGTGGGAGAGGGTAGGCATTCTTGATGGTGTGCTCATTGAGATATCGATAATCTTGGCAAGGGCGAAGATTACCGTCCTTCTTAGATACGAAGAAGAATGGGGAGGCCATGGGAGAGTTGGAGGGGCGAATATGTCCAGCTTTCATGTGTTCATCGATGAATTCTTTACATGCCTCTCGCTCCTTAGGGTTGAGCGGGTAGGCCTTTGCAACCTTGGGTAGGAAGGAGTCGTCTAGATCTATGCTGTGATCGAACGACCGGTAGGGCAGAAGGGGACCGTTGTCCTTCTTCTGGAAGACGTCCTCAAAATCCTGGAAGTCCCGTGGGAGTTCCGTCTTGGTCTTCTTTGCGTCCTGGGTGAGAGAAGTCGAAATTGTAGTCTTTTTAATGGAAGGTCCGGTTGGCTCTTCATCATCCTCCTCTATGTCCATGAGCGCCAGTATCTCTTCCCGCTGTGTGGTCGGTTCCACGTCAGGTACCTTCAGATGAACTTTTCTGGTCTTTGCCATTAGTATAGGGTCGACGTTACGCTTCCACCACAGAGCTCTTCATCACCGTAATTTGTTCATCTGGCATTTCCTATTGAAGACGTTCAGAGTATGGGTTTCTGCCACAACGTCTTCTCGATTCCACGTGCGTTCTTGTCCGGTCGGTTCCGGATCGCGGAGACGGACAGTTCCTGTACTCCAGTCGACCTCTGGATTGTTGTCACGGAGCCAAGGGAGCCTGAGGATGATCTCATCCTTGCCACAGTCAATAACAAGGAAGTCCCAGAGTTCGGTGGTTTCTCTGAGTTGCATTAGCACCAATGTCTGTTTTCGTATCAGGCTGTTTGTATTGGGGGATCCATCGACGTTGCTTGCTCGAAGTGGGATCTTTAGTCGCGTAGTAGGGATGTCGCAAGCTACCATGGTAGTGTAGTCGATGAAACAGCCAGTTGCCCCAGAATCGATGAGGGCTTTTGTGTCAATGCTTTTGAATGCAGTCCGGTCAGGTGGGTAGAGGGTGATGGGAATAGATATGGATTGCGATGAACCACCTGACACGAATACTGGAGATATCCTATGAGAGAATTTAGCAGGAGATGACGTTGACCCATCCCTGCCCTTTAAAAATCCTTTCCGCAGAAACCGGAGACACTCCGTATGCGGTTGGACAGGTCGGTTCCCGTTCCAGGCCATGTGTCCTGGTCAGTTCCAGGTATCTCACATGCCTCTTCCCCTTCCCTCACCGCTTTTACCACTTTGATTCCATGTTTGGCTGTGTTCCTCGTGGCAGTCTCTTGAGAAGAAGGTTGCGATCCAAGCCCCATCCCCTGACCCCGGGGAGTAGCTGCGTCCGTGTCCACCCTTGACTGGACAGATACATCATTGGGGTATGTGCCTGGAGATTTTTCCAGGACTTCCTCCGAGGTGGTTTCCCAGAGGTCCGCCGGCACGATAGCGGAAAATCGATTGTTCCATGGTCCAGATTGTACAGCTCTGGCTCGTGGTGCTGCCCTGATCGCTTCCCTTTGGCACTCTTGGTAAGTGGCCATTCTTACCTCAGCCATGGCCTGGCAGCCAGCCTCCTTGTCTGTAGACGAGCTGCCCTCCCCGAAAGCAGTTTTGAGGATCTTAATTGCAGCACCTTTCTCAATACTTCCCATTTCTTCTAGGTAAGCTGAGAGCTCATCTTCCTCCTCCATAGTGGTGGTGGCTCGTGCCCGTCATTGCGGGACTTTGTAAGTAGGACATGCGGTGCGTCCGGAGGATGTGGTCGGGCGGGGACGTGAATTGGACCGGTCGGTTCCGGTTCTGTGGTGGTTGGAAGACCTACAGCCAACCTTGTGACAGATAAAACATTTGTTGCTCCGCATATACTCAGTGCACTGAGTCAGCGATAGGCACACGGCATCTACATCCATCGCGTACGGGTCTTTATGCATTCAAGAGGAGGGTGCCAGGATATGTGGCACTCCTTTCCAAAGGTCCCCAATTCTCCGCAATTGTTGCGAGAACTGGCCAGCCTTCTTAATCCAATCATTGTAGTCGTCAGGGATCTTTTCGCAAGATAGGATCATTGTTGCGAGTTTAGGAGAGAGGCCTCAGATGAACCATTCCACGAGAGCGTGTTTGTCAGAGATGAGGGATTTCTCGGTGAGAAGTTGGAATTCTGAAGTGTATTTGGTGAAGCCATCGCTCCAGTTTCCATCCGCGTCTTTTCTGGCAGTCTGATGGTGTTTGGAGAGGTCAATCCTAGCCTTGGTGGCTACGTCGTAAGGAGAAAAGGCAGTCTCGAAAGCCTGTTTGATACAGTCGAAGGTCTTGAGTTCGTTTGGGATATGGGCGTTTCCCAATTTCATCAGCCATCCTTCAGTGAAGGTCTTGCCACGGCCTTTACTAATCTTGTTAAGGAAAGTAAGGGATTTGGTCTTATCCGTGAACACCTTGTTGTTAATTGTGCAGTAGGCATCCATAGTCAGGAGCCATCTGTTGGCGTACTCTGCCTCCCCGGAAAAGTCTTCAGGAAGGCCGGCCTTTATTTCTGATACCATTTCATCGTCTTCTAGAGCTGGGTCAATGTCAATGTCTTCCTCTGCAGTTGGTTCTGGGCCGGAGGTTTCTGTGCTGGTTGGTTCCGGGTCAGGATCGTGAAATATGAGGGGAGGATCCTCTTGGATGGGGGATACGGGAGAGGCCTGGGGGATGGCAGGTAATTCAGAGATGGAGGGGAGAGCGTTGGTGTTCCACCCTTGAGACTGGTTGACTTCAGCTAGAGCCCTCTGACATTCTTGATATACTGCGATGTACTCCGGAGAGGAGAATCTATCCAGAAGGATGAGATAGAACGGGTGGTCGTCAGGTAGGAGGTGAAGTCTGGGAAGTCGGGGGAAAGAACGGGAGTGAGACACAGTGGGTGTTTCAGGGGGAGAGTCGGAGTTGGAAGGTACTCTGAACCTGCCTAGGCGAGAGATGGTGGGTAGGGGGAATGTCCTCTACGTAAAAGTAGAGACAAGGGGAAAAGCTAGTTCTTTTGTAACACACAGTGTAGTAATGACGTAGTGTGCTGCAATACTTAAGAGAAGTTCACGAGTCTTAGAAGAGAGAGAGTGAGTGATGAGTAGAGGAATCCTCAAGGAGCGATGCCGTGCTTCGAGACGATGCAAAGCCTAAGCTGGTCTCACCTATCTAGGAACGTCGCTAGACTTGGTGGTTACTAGAAACTACACTGATATTGCGTAGAACTAGCTTAGGGAAATACAGGAGGGCGAGAGCATCTTTATATACAGTAGGCCCCTTCTAAATAAGGAAAGGATGCACAGCATCTGCAGTCACTAAGATATGACTCGATGCGCAGGATGTGAGTCGAGATGAGTCACAATGAGCCATAATAAGAGGTGATGCCGCAGGTGATGAAGTCCGAATAAGACGACTGTGGCGGAGTACGAAGGAAGTCTAAATATGGTAGGGGCAGGGCGCCATGTGAGACAAAAGGGAAAAGAGATCAGGAAACGTATCTGGTATGATGGAGGACGACTCCATTACGAATACAACCACGTATGGTGAAGAGAACAAGACCAGGAGTCGAGTGAACGAAAAAGAATAAGAAGAAAAAGTGTACTCCCTCATAAACCGTAACACATCCGCTTTGGTTCTCATTTCACCCCCCCTCAGATCCCCCACTGTCGCTAGACTCACCAACGCCACTCAACTGGCCATGGATGCTGAATGAGCCAAACCCTCCATTTCCCTACCCCCCGAGTACCAAGAATACGCAGACATTTTCTCTAAAGAAACTGCAGACCACCTTCCCCCCTCTCGTCCCTATGATCATGAGATCAACCTTGATGAGTCATTCAAACCCAAGATTGGGAAGATCTATCCCCTTACCCCAGACGAGCAAAAGGCAACCGAGAACTTTCTCGACGAAAACCTTTGCGCCGGAAAGATCTGACCCTCCAATTCTCCACAAGCCTCCTCATTCTTTTTCGTCAATAAGAAAGATGGAAAACTCCATCCCTGTCAGGACTACCGTTACCTGAACGAACACACCATCCAAGACGCCTACCCTCTCCCCCTGATCTCCGGCCTCGTCGATAAACTCAAAGGAGCCAAACTCTTTACCAAGTTTGATGTTTGATGGGGCTACAACAATGTTCATATCAAGGATGGACACCAGTGGAAAGCCGCCTTCATCACACACAAAGGTCTCTTTGAACCCCTTGTTATGTTCTTCGGGTTGAACAACTCTCCTGCTACCTTCCAACGATTCATGAATGACTCCTTCCGAGACATGATCGCTGAAGGATGGCTCGTCATTTACATGGACGACCTCCTTATCTTCTCCCCAGACCCTAAGACCCATGAAGAACGGACAAAACGAGTCCTCCTGCACATGCAGGAACTCAACCTTCATCTTAAACTCGACAAATGCACTTTCGCCGCCACTGAAGTCGAATACCTCAGGATGATTGTCAAACCCAGTCAACTTGCTATGGACCCTGTCAAACTCATGGCATTGCCAAATGGCCTACCCCGACCAAGGTAAAGGAAGTCTGCTCCTTCCTTGGTTTTGCCAATTTCTACTGACAGTTCATCCCCGACTACTCCTCTGTCACCTGTCCCCTCATAGATCTTACCAAGAAGAATGCTGGTTGGTCCTGGACCCCAGCCTGCCAATCGGCCTTTGACTCCCTAAAAATCCTCTTCCTTTCGAAACCGGTGCTTAACCTCCCTGATCCCGCTGCCCCCTTCGCCATTGCCACTGATGCTTCGAAACATGCCTCCAGGGCTATACTCCTCCAAACCGACACCAACAGTGACTGGCACCCCTGTTCTTACCTCTCCACTTCCTTCTCCTCTGCTGAACGAAACTACGACATCTACGACCGGGAACTCCTCGCCATCATTCGTGCCCTAAAAGCCTGGCAACACTACCTCCATGGTTCCCCCTTTCCCATCCAGGTCTTTACCGACCACAAAAACCTCACCTACTTTCGCCAGGCCCAACGCTTAAACCGACGACAAGCCTGCTGGCTTCTCAACCTTGCCAACTTTGATCTAAAGATGATACATGTTCCTGGTCGCCTCCTAGCGGGCCCCAACGCCCTCTCCCATCGCCCTGACCTCTGCCCTGATGAACCCGACAATGAAGGGGCGACCCTTCTCCCCGAAACCCTCTTTGTCCACGTCATTGACACCACATTGCAGGAGAAGGTCTCTTCCTCTTCCAAGGAAGATCCCCTTGATCTCCAAGCTTTGCAGGCTCTCGACGGATCGGTTCCTCCCGCCTTTTGCTCTTGCCTCTCCGACTGGGCTTTTCAAAACGGTGTCCTTACTTATCAAGGCCATGTGTATCTCCCACCCGATGACTCCCTCCGCCATTCCATTGTCTCCCGCTGTCACAACCACACCTCTGCAGGTCACCTGGGATATCTTAAGACTCGCTGGCTTGTCTCCACGGAGTTCTGGTGGCCCGGCCTTGCGCAATTCCTCCGAAAATATGTTGAGGGTTGTTCCATCTGTCAGCAGGCTAAGGCAAACACTCACCCTACTGTCCCCTTAACTTCCCCGATCGCCTCCTCGGCCTCCTGGCCTTTCCAACAGGTCTCCTGTGATCTGATCACAGATCTTCCCCTTTTGAATGGGTTCGATTCCCTTTTGGTCGTGGTGGACCACGGCCTTACAAAGGGGGTGATTCTTTGTCCCACGAAAAAAACCATTACTGCTGCCGGTGTCGCCACCCTCTTTTTCCACAAAGTATGCTGCTGCTTTGGCCTCTATGACAAAATTATCTCTGATCGTGGTCCCCAATTTGCCTCCGCCTTCGCAAAAGAACTTGGGAAACTCCTCAATTATGATCTAGCTCTCTCTACTGCTTACCATCCTCAAACTGATGGCGAAACTGAACGGGTCAACCAGGAAGTCGAGACCTATCTCTGGATCTATTACGGAAATAACCCTTCCTTGTGGTCTGACTTCGTTACCCACACAGAATTCGCCCACAATCACCATCCTCACTCTGTCACCGGCAAATCCCTGTTCTATCTCATGATAGGCTACGAACCTCATGCTCTCCCCACGGTAATCCCTGATACCCACATTCCCGCCGTCGAAACCCATCTCTCCTCCCTCTCCTCGGCTCACAACGAAGCCCTTGCTGCCCACGAACTAGCCCGACAAGTCATGTGAGCTCAAGGGAATCGAGGTTTTGTACCATTCACCAAAGGAGACAAAGTCTGGCTCGAAGCCCGAAATCTAAAATGTCGTTCTTCCACCCCTAAATTCGACTTCAAAAGAGAAGGCCCCTTCACCATCATGAAAGTCTTATCTCACCAGCGCCACAAAAACTCTTTCCTTTCTGACCACAAGAGGTCGAGCGTGTTTGTGCAACCATTCTTTCATTGGCATGGAGGAACCAACAAAGATAACACAGATGGGGGTGACAATGTCCTCGATCGAGGGAGGTAGAATGTTCAAAGCACATTCAGGCTCCTGGGGATAAACGATAATATGACCACACATTCCCCGCTGAGCATTGGGCACACAACCAACAGCAGAGTCTGATTCTTGCAAGTGGACTCTCCATGACTTGGCTCTGCAACGTGCAATCATCGCTTCCTCCACAACAGAAAGGCCGCTCAGTTCAGGGGGAATGTCACCCAAATACATGTTGTTGGCGAGGGCAAGATCTGGTGTTCTCCCTTTCACAATGCTTGATTTGCATGTACTGCATAACTTAAGTGCAGTGGGCTGGCCATCGCGAACAACAATGCCCTCAGGTGCTATAAGGAGATCAGACAGTGTGTCATATGGCACTCGTATTTCAGGACCAACACACTGAGGGTCAATCCAAAGTGGGTATACGATCTTACCCTCGACAACATGCCTATCCGGTCTCTTGAGTAAATCCATGTCAATATTCTCAAGTGGCATTTTGTTGGCATCAGAGAGACAGCACCTTGCATTGCAAGAACAACATACAAAGGTTTTCACAGCCTCAGACGTGGCTTGTTGGAAACTCGTAACAATATCGGTTTTCTGTTGATCACTAAGAAGAACAGGCCAATCACAAAGTGCAACATCAGTGACTTGGTGTTCCCGCTCATTTTGCAGTCGAAGAACATACCACCCTAGCGTTTTTCGCAACTTCGACAAGGTCATGCCTGCTTCAAACGGAATTTTCTGGACACACAAAACACGCTTAAGAGGACGTGAATTGATACGTGTAACGTACAGTGTAGTAGTGACGTAGCGTGCTGCGTTCAAAGAAGAGTTCGCGTGTAGAGAAGGGAGAGCGAGTGACGAGTAGAGGAATCCTCGAGGAGCGATGCCGAGCTTTGAGACGACGCGAAGCCTAAGCTGGTCTCACCTATCTAGGAATCTCGCTAGACTCGGTGGTCACTAGAAACTACACTGATATTGCATAGAACTAGCTTAGAGAGAGTTACAGGAGGGCGAGAGAGCACCCTTATATACGGTAGGCCCCTTCTAAATAAGGAAAGGATGTGCAGCATCCGCAGTAACTAAAGTATGACTCGGTGTGCAGCATAAGAGTCACTAAGAGTCAGAATGAGTCATGAAGAGTCATGACGAACTATAAAGGGAAAGGCTATGCCGCAGGCAATGAAGTCTGAATAAGGCGACTGCGGCGGAACGGGAAGTAAGTCTAAATAAGGTATAGGCGGGGCGCTGTGTGAGGCAACAAGGAAAAGAGATCGGGAAACGTATCTGGTATAATGGAGGACAACTCCATTACAAATACAACCGCATACGGTGAAGAGAACGAGTCTAGAAGGCGAGTGAACAAGAAAAGTGTGACAAAAAGATATACCCCCTCGTAAACCATAACATTACCCCCTTTCTATCGTCGAAGCACCTGCGAGACCATCAATCTACTTCCTCTCCTTTGTTGACCTCGTAGTCAGTGGGGTCGTAGTCGTCGAGGGGATTGTGCCAAAGAGGACAAATATCGTCAGAGTGGCCAAGTTCCCCACAAGAGGAGCAACGACGGTGGGGGCAGTAGGCCTGGATGTGGCCGGGCTCGGTGACGCGACAGAATGGACACTCATAATGAGGGCAGTCTGCGTGAAGATGACCTCGTTGGTTGCATGAAAAGCAATGTCCGAGTACGGGGCGAGCGGGGCGAGAGGGAGTAGGAGGGAAAGAAGGGAGAGAGTCTACATCGATAGGATGGGAGCTCCATCCTGGCGCCAGCGAGGGCGACGCCGCGAAGTCCTTGTTAGTGCGACCGGAGGTGGGGAACGGAGTTGCCTGTCGCAATTTTCCTCTATATCCCTGAGAACGTTGCCCCACAGCTCGGGCTGTGGAGCTGGGGAGTCCAAATGAAATGCCCTTGCCACATCAATTGAGTTGACAAGGACGACGGGTGGGAGTCGGAGTGGTGGGATGTTCTCGAGTGGGGAGTACGTTAGTGGGTTCGGGAGTGGGTGTCCCTCGTCCAAGGAGGGGAATGGTGGCGAGGAAAGCGAGGACCTCGGGGTCGTCGTGGGAGAGAGAAGAGAGTGGTCCAGGAACAGGAGGGCGGCTAGTTCCTCTAGTAGCGTCAGCACTTCTTGATCGGCGAGGTGGTCCAGCTGCGGGAGTTGGCGGAGGAGGGACAGGGAGGGGTGCTGTAATGGCGGAGTTGTCGGCCGAGGAGGAGGAGTCTGAGGACAAGGTGTTTGGGGTGACGGTGGAGTCATCATCCCAGATGGGGTTTCGAAGGTTGCGGGCCCAAGTGTCCCCATCCCAGGCATTGCCCAGGTGGTCGTCCATGTAGTAACCTTGAAAGTTGACTGATAGGGTGTTGACGAGGGGGCGCAGAACATGCATGTACAGGTTGGAGGGGATTGCCATGACGACATCGGCGAATCCGTGGTCATGGAGGGCATCCAGGACAGCGTCTCTGGAGGAATGGATGGCCTGTTCCATTGCAGCGGCGTAGACGGGTAGCATCCCATTGGGGAAGAGTTGGGCATGGAGTGTCTGTCCGGTGGTGTATGTATGAAAGATGAGGCCCAGAGATTGGAGTGCGGAGTTATCCCTATAAAGGGAGCAAGTGGAGATACATTGGGCTGCGGCAGGATTCTCGAGGAGAGAAGCGTAAAGGATTCGGTGGGTTTGGTCTGGGAGACGGTGGAGTTGGACTGGGAATATGGAGGAGGTTCCATTCAGACAGTTAGACATAAGTGGATGGCAGTGATGATGGCGATAGAGGAGCGAGGGCTTGACTCGAAAGGTGAGAGAGGACTTAGATTATGGGCGACAGGATCCCTGGCCTTATATTGCTCTAGGAGGTCAGCATGTCCTACATTGGACTCGGGTTCCCAGGTATTCTCGGAAGACGGATAGCCTTTCCACGAAACGAGCTAGTGGCGTCGGCGGGCAGAGCCCCGATGGCCTAGGATCTGTTCGATTTCAAATTCCTCTTCCCCATCTATTATGTCCGGCGGAAGCGGGATGAAGTTGGGTCCATGTTCAGCGGTTTCTCGATAGGGAGTCAGAAGCGATGCGTGGATGTTACGGTTTACGAGGGGGTACATCTTTTTCTCTATGCTTTCTTGTTCACTCAACTTCTAGTCTCATTCTCTTCACCGTGCGCGGTTGTATTCGTAATGGAGTCGTCCTCCATTATACCTGATACGTTCCCGATCTTCTTTTCTTTCTGTCTCACACGGCACCCCGCCTGTATTCATATCTAGACTTCCTTCCGTTTCTGCCGCAGTCACCTTATTCAGACTTCACCGCCTGCAGCATAGCCTTTCTATTTATAACTCGCTCTGACTCCTAGTGACTCCTATGCTATGCATCGAGTCATACTTTAGCTACTGCGGATGCTGCGCATCCTTTCCTTATTTAGAAGGGGCCTACCGTATATAAGGGTGCTTTCTCACCCTCGTGTAATTTCCCTAAGCTAGTTCTATGCAATACCAGTGTAGTTTCTAGTGACCACCAAGTCTAGCGAGACTCCTAGATAGGTGAGACCTGCTTAGGCTTCGCGTCGTCTCGAAGCTTGGCATCGCTCCTCGAGGATCCCTCTACTCGTCACTCGCTCTCTCTTCTCTACGCGTGAACTCTTCTTTGTACCGCAGCACGCTATGTCACTACTACGCTGTGCGTTACAGTGGAAGGCATTATGGATTTTCCACGTCTTGGGCAAGCGGAGTTTATATGAAACAGGCGATATGACTTGTGAGATTTCAAATGGTCCCTCGCATTGAGGGGCGAGTTTTCGAGAGGGGTAGCGGAGTCTCAGGTTGTGGCCCTCGAGCCATACCTTATCTCCCACTTTCCAGGGTCGAAATTTAGAGGTTACGCGTTCGCGCATATAGTGCTGGGCTTTGTCATGTGTGGCGGTGGCTTCCTTGCAGGCCTCATCGAGGTCTCCAAGGCGTTTCTCTAGAGCGGGGAGGAAGGTTTTCGTTCCTAAAGATGGATAAGCTCTCGGCTCATATCCCATCATCAAGCTAAAAGGAGTCTTTCCTGTTACAGAATGGACGGAGGAGTTGTGGCAGTACTCCGCCATTGGCAATAGGTCCAACCATTGGGTGGCGTCTCCTTGGCAAAAGATCCGAAGATAGGTTTCCAATTCCTGATTGACCCGTTCCGTTTCTCCGTCAGTCTGTGGGTGGTAGGCGGAGGAGAGGAGCGGATCATAGTCCAGGAGCCTCGCTAGTTCTAGAGCGAAGGCCGAGGCAAACTGCAGACTGCAGTCCGAAATAACCTTATCGTGGAGTCCAAAGCGGGGAAAGACCTTTTCGAAAAAGAGCTGCGCTACGCCCTCGGCGTCCGCACTCTTGTGAGTAGGGGTGAAAATTACCCCCTTTGTAAGGCCATGGTAGACCACGACCATAACCGAATCAAAACCCTTAGACGGCGGCAAGTCCGTGATGAGATCGACTGACAGACATTGGAAGGGACGGGAGGAGGCAACCGGAAGAGGTGTGAGAGGCAGGACGGTGGGGTGAGTATTGACCTTGTTAGCCTGGCAAACTGCACATCCTTGGATGAAGCGGTGGACGAATGCGGTCAAGCCAGGCCACCAGTAGTCATGTTGTACCTGATTAATGGTCCGGTAATAACCGCCATGGCCCCCCGCAGGCGAGTCATGGATGGAGTGGAGGAGGTCGTTCCGGTGGGCCTTGGGCACATAGGCCCGATCCTTAAAATAGAGTAGGCCGTCGTCAAAGCGCCAGTCGTGAATAGTGGAACAAGGGATTCCCGAGGTTCCCTCGTGCAATTTACGGAGCTGATCAATGACGAAGCTGTCAGTGGAGCAAGACTGCTCAATAGCGTGTCGGAGGTCTGTGTCAATCCGTTTCAAAAAGAGCTCGCCGGGAAGTAGGGTAACTTCAGCGTTGTCGTCCAAAGTATCCAGGGTGTCCTTCCGAGAGAGAGCATCCATGGGGGCCATGTTATTCCCCGGTACGTGTTGGAACAGGAGGTCATAATCCTGTAGCGTCAATAGCCATCTAGCTTGCCGCCTAGAGAGCTTTCGTGGGTCTTTAAAGTAGCACAGATTCTTGTGATCTGTGAGGATAGTTACAGGCTGGTCGGTTCCGGTGAGATAGTGGCGCCACTCCTCGAGTGCACGTATGACCGCGAGGAGTTCACGGTCGTAGATATCGTAGTTGCGTTCCGCCGGTGAGAACGTTCGGGAGATATAGCAGCAAGGGTGTAAGTCGCTGTTGGCGTCTCTCTGCATCAATATGCCTCCGGTAGCTGTTAATGAGGCGTCCGTCATAACGTAGAATGGTTTCGAGGTATCCGGCATTGTGAGTACGGGTTTCGAAGTGAAGGCCTGACAGAGGAGGTCGAAGGCCTGTTGTTGCTCGTGCATCCAGGACCACGGCTGCCCTTTCTTTGTCAAATCCAAGATCGGCCTGGCAATTTCTGAGAAGTTTGGAATAAACTTGTGGTAGAAGTTGCAGAACCCTATGAAGGAGCGAACTGCGCGGACCGTAGTAGGTGGTTCCCAGGTAGCGATTGCCGATAGCTTGGTAGGGTCCATCGCGATAATACCCTCTTGAATGACCATCCCTAGGAACTCAACCGAGGATGCATCGAACATACATTTTTCAAGTTTGAGGCCGAGACGGTTGTCACAGAACCGTTCCAGAACTCGCCTCATTCGCAGGTGATGTTTGGTAAGATCCCTGGAATGGATCAACATATCATCCATATAGATGATCAACCATCCTTCCGCTACCATATCCTTGAAAACATAGTCCATGAACGACTGAAAAGTTGCTGGACTGTTGCAAAGGCCGAAGAACATGACGAGAGGCTCAAAGAGGCCGAAGGGCGTGATGAACGCCGCCTTCCAGGCGTCTTTAGTCTTGATCCGGACGTTATTATACCCCCAGCGAATATCCATCTTCGTGAAGTAACGGGATCCCTTGAGCTGATCCATCAAATCGCCGATAAGTGGGAGAGGATAGGCATTTTTGATGGTGTGCTCGTTGAGATATCGATAATCCTGGCAAGGGCGAAGATTACCGTCCTTCTTAGACACGAAGAAGAATGGGGAAGCCATGGGAGAGTTGGAGGGGCGGATATGTCCGGCTTTCATGTGTTCGTCTATAAATTCCTTGCACGCCTCTCGCTCCTTAGGATTGAGCGGGTAGGCCTTTGCAACCTTGGGTAAAAATGAGTCGTCTAGATCTATGCCGTGATCGAACAACCGGTAGGGCGGAAGGGGACCGTTGTCCTTCTTTTGGAAGACGTCCTCGAAATCTTGGAAGTCCCACGGGAGTTCCGTCCTGGTCTTCTTCGCATCTTGAGCGAGAGAAGTCGAAATTGTAGTTTTCTTAATGGAAGGTCCGGTTGGCTCTTCGTCATCCTCCTCCATGTCTATGAGCGTTGGTATTTCTTCCCGCTGCGTGGTTGGTTCCACGTCAGGTACCTTCAGATGAACCTCTCTGGTCTTTGCTGTTAGTATGGGGTCGACGTTACGCTTCCACCACAGAGCTCTTCGTCGCCGCAATTTGTTCATCTGGCATTTTCAGTTGAAGACGTTTAAGGTGTGGGCCTCGGCCGCGACGTCTTCTTGATTCCACGTACGTTCCCGTCCGGTCGGTTCCAGATCGCGGAGATGAACGGTTCCTGTACTCCAGTCAACCTCCGGATTGTTGTCACGGAGCCAAGGGAGCCCGAGGATGATCTCATCCTTGCCACAGTCAATAACAAGGAAGTCTCGGAGTTTGGTAGTTTCTCCGAGCTGCATTAGCACCGATGCCTGTTTTTGTATCAGGCCGTTTTTATTGGGAGATCCATCGACGTTGCTTGCTCGAAGCGGGATCTTTAGTCGTGTAGTAGGGATGTCGCAAGCTACCACGGTAGCGTAGTTGATAAAGCAGCCATTTCCCCCAGAGTCGATGAGGGCTTTTGTGTCAATGCTTTTGAATGCAGTTCGGTCAGGTGGGTAGAGGGTGACGGGAATAGATATGGATTGCGATGAACCACCTGACACGAATACTGGAGATATCCTATGAGAAAATTTAGCAGAAGATGACGTTGACCCATCCCTGCTCTTCAAAAATCCTTGCCGCAGAAACCGGAGACACTCTGTATGCGGTTGGACGGGTTGGTTCCCGTTCCAGGCCACGTGTCCTGGTCGGTTCCAGGTATCACCATCATTATAACTTAACTGGATGTACTGTAAGCCATTTGCATAAATGAAGGCAGTTGCAGCTCGTACGTGAATAAAGATGTTCCTAGTAGCAACGACCAACGATACTGATTTTGGAGGCGACGAAGTCAACGAATGACCGGGAAGATGGATGGTATAGCACGTTTATCCTAAATATTTTGCAGGGGCAATGCGACAAGCCAGGAATGATTCGAACTACCTGTCAGTTGCCAGTTGCATTGCTATTATGTTTGACAGACATATACAATGATAATGAGATCAGGCTTGATCTGGCAGTTGGGACAAGGTCTAAATAGTTTATTCCCCTCGCAGCAGGCCATCCCATCTTCCAACCCCTCTTGTAGGGGTGATAAATGTGGACGGTGTCCCATTCATCAGGGCACCTTTAGCGCAAATTTGTACACTCTTGGAAATTTCCTTTGCGTTGAAGTTAGATTGACAAACTGAATGGTGAACGCCATGTCACTGAATGATCTCGGGGTAGAGGGTCGGAAAACTGACTAGATGCAAATGCACAACATACCAATGTCACCACTGAGGGAAGTAAAATCACATATAGCAAGTAGTGTGACTGTCGGTGTGACTGTTCTTGCTGTCACATCAACTCAGTGACAGCCTGCGACACTTATTTCAACGTCCTCAGAGTGTTGTCACTGAAACTCAGTACTGACATCGAATGTCTCAAAAATGCCTCGGTCCTCTTGCAAGAAGGACAACAAGAAATGGAAACACTGCTGGTGCGATCGAAGTACCTGTGGCAAAGTTTTAAGCGCTTCAAGTCGTCACTGACACAGTGAGTGTAACGCACAGCATAGTAGTGACGTAGCGTGCTGCGATACAAAGAGAGGTTCACGCGTAATGAAGAGAGAGCGAGTGACGAGTAGAGGAATCCTCAAGGAACGATGCCGTGCTTCGAGACGACGCGAAGTCTAAGCTGGTCTCACCTATCTAGGAATCTCGCTAGACTCGGTGGTCACTAGAAACTACACTGGTATTGCGTAGAACTAGCTTAGGGAAAATACAGGAGGGCGAGAGAGCGCCCTTATATACGGTAGGCCCCTTCTAAATAAGGAAAGGATGCGCAGCATCTGCAGTGACTAAGGTATGACTCAATGCGCAGCAGGTAAGTCAAGACGAGTCAGAACAAGTCATAAATAAAGGCTATGCCGCAGGCGGTGAAATCTGAATAAGGTGACTGCGGCAGAACGGGAAGGAAGTCTAAATAAGGTAAGGGTGGGGTGTCGTGTGAGACAGAAAGGAAAGAGAGATTGGGAGACATATCTGGTATAATGGAGGATGACTCCATTACGAATACAACCGCATACGGTGAAGAGAACGAGACTAGAAGTCGAGTGAACGAAAAAGCGTAGTGAAAAAGATGTACCCCCTCGTAAACCGTAACACTATGTGTGCCTCTGTACTTGTATCCACCACGTCAAAAGCAATAAAGATTCCAGTTATGCTTATTGATCCCCAGAGCACCTGAAAAGCTGTTGTAACCCGCACCCTTATTGACAGTGGCGCTGAAATATCCTGCATTGATTGGGACTTCATATGAAAACATAGACTCCCCACTGAGAAACTCGACGAACCGATCATCATTAAAAATGTCGACCAGTCTACAAACAAACATGGCAGTATCAAGTACTCCACCACCATATTCCTTGACCTCAAAGGGATTACTCACAAAGTCCCCCTTTACGTCATGCACTGCGGAAATGAAAACCTCATCCTAGGACTCCCCTGGCTCAGAAAAACCAACCCCGTCATCGATTGGGCCCGCCAAACCATCTCTATCCCCGAACTCTCTGACGAATCGGCTGAGCTTTACCAAAAGCGAACCTCCTCACCTCATTCCCAAACCCCCTCTGAACCTCCTCCTCATACCCCTCGTCATCACTCGGTCCACGCAGTTCATGACGCCCGTCTCTTCGACTACCTAGGCACCGAATCCAAATCTGCGTTCTGCGCTCAAGCCAAAGAATGGTACTCCGTCAATCAAATCATCTGCTTCAGTTCTCGCTTCGCCCCCCTCAGATCCCCCATTGTCGCGAGACTCACCAATGCCACTCAATTGGCCATGAATGCTGAACGAGCCAAACCCTCTGTTTCCCTACCCCCTGAGTACCAAGAGTACGCAGATGTTTTCTCTAAAGAAACCACAGACCACCTTCCCCCCTCTCGTCCCTATGATCACGAGATCAACCTTGACGAGTTGTTCAAACCTAAAATTGGGAAGATCTACCCCCTTACCCCAGATGAGCAAAAGGCAACCAAGGACTTTCTCGATAAAAACCTTTGCGCCGGAAAGATCTGACCCTTCAATTCTCCACAAGCCTCCTCATTCTTTTTCATCAATAAGAAAGATGGAAAACTCCGTCCCTGTCAGGACTACCGTTACCTGAACGAACATACCATCTGAGACGCCTACCCTCTCCCCCTGATCTCTGACCTCGTCGACAAACTCAAAGGAGCCAAACTCTTTACCAAGTTCGATGTTCGATGGGGCTACAACAATGTTCATATCAAGGACAGACACCAGTGGAAAGCTGCCTTCATCACCCACAAAGGTCTCTTTGAACCCCTTGTTATGTTCTTCGGGTTAAACAACTCTCCCGCTACCTTCCAACAATTCATGAATGACTCCTTCTGAGACATGATCGCTGAAGGATGGCTCGTCATATACATGGACAACCTCCTTATCTTCTCCCCAGACCCTAAGACCCATGAAGAACGAACGAAACGAGTCCTCCAGCGCATGCAGGAACTCGACCTTCATCTTAAACTTGACAAATGCACTTTTGCCGCCACTGAAGTCGAATACCTCGGGATGATTGTCAAACCCAGTCAACTCGCTATGGATCCTGTCAAACTTGATGGCATCGCCAAATGGCCTACCCCGACCAAGGTGAAGGAAGTCCGCTCCTTCCTTGGTTTTGCCAATTTCTACCGACGGTTCATCCCCGACTACTCCTCCGTCGCCAGTCCCCTCATAGATCTTACCAAGAAGAATGCTGGTTGGTCCTGGACCCCAGCCTGCCAATCGGCCTTTGACTCCCTAAAAACCCTCTTTCTTTCGAAACCGGTGCTTAACCTCCCTGACCCTGCTGCCCCCTTCACCATTGCCACTGATGCTTCAAAACATGCCTCCAGGGCTATACTCCTCCAAACCGACACCAACGGTGACTGGCACCCCTGTTCCTACCTCTCCACTTCATTCTCCCCCGCTGAACAAAACTACGACATCTACGACCGGGAACTCCTCGCCATCATTCGTGCCCTAAAAGCCTGGTGACACTACCTCCACGGTTCCCCCTTTCCCATCCAGGTCTTTACTGACCACAAAAACCTCACCTACTTCCGCCAGGCCCAACACTTAAACCGACGACAAGCCCGCTGGCTTCTCGACCTTGCCGACTTTGATCTAAAGATGATACATGTTCCCGGTCGCCTCCTAGTGGGCCCCAATGCCCTCTCCCGTCACCCTGACCTCTGCCCTGACGAGCCCGACAATGAAGGGACCACCCTTCTCCCCGAAACCCTCTTTGTCCATGTCATTGATGCCGCATTGCAGGAGAACGTTCTCCAAGCTTTGCAGGCTCTCGACGGATCAGTCCCTCCCACCTTTTGCTCTCGCCTCTCCGACTGGGCTTTTCAGCATGGTGTCCTTACATATCAAGGCCGCGTATATCTCCCACCCAATGACTCCCTCCATTGCTCCATTGTCTCCCGTTGTCATGACCACACCTCGGCGGGTCACCCGGGATATCTTAAGACTTGCCAACTCGTCTCCGCAGAGTTCTGGTGGCCTGGCCTTGCGCAATTTGTCCAAAAATATGTTAAGGGTTGTTCCATCTGTCAGCAGGCTAAGGCAAACACTCACCCTACTGTCCCCTCGACTTCCCCGATCGCCTCCTCAGCCTCCCGGCCTTTCCAACAGGTTTCCTGTGATCTGGTCACGGATCTTCCTCTTTTGAACGGGTTCAATTCCCTTTTGGTCGTGGTGGACCATGGCCTTACGAAGGGGGTGATTCTTTGTCCCACAAAGAAAACCATTACTGCTGCCAGCGTCGCCACCCTCTTTTTCCACAAAGTATACCGCCGCTTTGGCCTCTATGACAAAATTATCTCTGATCGTGGTCCCCAATTCGCCTCCACCTTCACAAAAGAACTTGGGAAACTCCTCAATTATGATCTAGCTCTCTCCACCGCTTACCACCCTCAAACTGACGGCGAAACTGAACGAGTCAACCAGGAAGTTGAGACCTATCTCCAGATCTATTGCGGAAATAACCCTTCCTCGTGGTCTGACTTCATTACCCATGCAGAATTCGCCCACAATCACCGTCCTCACTCCATCACCGGCAAATCTCATGATGGGCTACGAACCCTGTGCTCTCCCCATGGTAATCCCTGATACCCACCTTCCCACTGTCGAAACCCACCTCTCCTCCCTCTCCTCTGCTCGCAACGAAGCCCTCGCTGCCCACAAACTAGCCCGACAAGTCATGCGAGCTCGAGGGAATCAAGGTTTTGTACCATTCACCAAGGGAGACAAAGTCTGGCTCAAAGCCGAAAATCTAAAGTGTCGTTCTTCCACCCCTAAATTCGACTTCAAAAGAGAAGGCCCCTTTACCATCACGAAAGTCTTATCTCCCCTGACGTATCAACTCCACTTACCAAAGACTTGGAAAATACACCCGGTCTTCCATGCTTCTCTTCTTTCCCCTTATCGAGAAAACTCCGTTCACGGTCCCAACTTCCCTTCACCACCACCGGACCTTATCCAAGGAGAAGAAGAATATGAAATTGAAAAGATCCTACGCCACCATGGTCCTCCTTCTCGCCGCATGTTCCTGATCCGATGGAAAGGATACTCCGCTGAAGAAGACTTGTGGGTTCCCAAGTGGAACCTCAACAATGCAAAGTCCGCCCTCTCAGACTACAAAAAGCTTCACCCCTCCGTTTTCTCTCCTTAGACCAAACTTACCGCTATTCCTCTTCTACAATGTCCTCCGTAACTCTTTCCATCTCCTCTGAATCTTCCCTTTCCCCTTCGAACACCGCTTCCTCTCTCCCTGCTCCAGAAACCCCTACTGTCGTCACCATTGAACCAAAGAAACCCTCTCCCGGACCCATTGCCTTTCATTGGTCCCCCTCTCCGTCTACCTCCCCACTCGCCTTAGAACCCATGTCCTCCACCCCAGAACCACCTATGACCCCCTCCCCTCCTGCTGTCGTTGCTATAGACCTTCCCCTTTTCGCAAATGACCTTAGAGGACACCGAGGAAGCATTCCTACCCCCACATATGTTCACACCCTTGAGCGTTACCTCCTGGACTCTCGTTTATCCATTCCCCTTGAAGCTCATATGGACATGGACTCCGCTTTCCTCACTTTATACAGAGCATACCACCAGACCGCGAGACTATCCCTTGTCACCAACGACCTCACTTCACTCAGCACCGACATCATGGACCATAGATGGGTAGCCTCCTGTCAGAAAGGGATCCTGAAGAATCTCCACCAAGCAATGTTTCAGATGGAGTTCAGAGAGTTCGTCCAGGACGTTGATCGTTACTGCTGCAAGACCGCTGCTGCCCAGATCGCCTCTACAAGGTCCATTCCCTTAGTTGGAGAACCTTATCTCTCATCTCCCTCAGAATATGCTACCGCCCCTGAGCCTATATCCTCCACCCCCTCCGCGTCTTCCTCCACCCCCTCCGCGTCTTCCTCCACCCCCTCCGCGTCTTCCTCCACCCCCTCCGCGTCTTCCTCCACCCCCTCTGCATCTTCCTCCACCCTTTCACCCAAGGAATTACTCGCGTTAGACCGCGCTGAACGTAACCATGACCGCTCCACCATCGGACTTTGTCCTGCCAAAATCCTTCACAACGTCCCCATCCCGCCTAGCGACCCTCGTTACCACAATTCTTGCCACCAGTGTCACCGCCTCAGACATATTCATCGTAACTGTCCCATTTACCAATGCCTGATCATTGACTGCTGCCAATGGGCACCCAGTCACTCCCAAGCAAATTGTCCCTTCGCTACTAGACATCCCACTCTTGCGGATAGGATTTCTGCTGGTCCTGTTCGTTCCCACGTGTCCTCTCTTGTGGAACACATCTCTGACGCCCCCGCTCGGGGAAACCATCCTCATCCTGACTTCTCTACCTATTGCTCCCGTCGCCCCTCCCGCTCTTCTACTTCCTCCCAAAGGTCATCTTGTGGTTCCACTCGCTCCTCTCGCTCCTCCAACCCTCGTCCTATTCCTCCTCCTCCTCGTCACTCTGCCTCCCCTGTGCTTGATGACCCCATCACCGAGGAAGGTTATGCCAACATCACCGGTTCCCCTGGTCCTTCTTACTCCTCTATGTGGGACTGATTCTTTCTTCGATGGTGTTTTGAATCTACTGCGGGGGTAATGTTACGATTTACTCTTTTCTTTACCTTTCTTGAGCCTTGTACTACTATCATCGCATGTTCAAATCTCATCCAGGACTATATTTCTTTTCTTTCGTCGCTGACTTGTTCCCTAACCACATGACCTTATCTCACTTGCTTTGTCAGCGATTCCTTCCATCAGATTCCTTTGCTTTCCATGATGTTCTATGCTTGCCCTTAACTTCTTCTCTGTCTATATAAACCTCATTGAATCACTCTTGTATTCCCAGTTTAGACCTCTTTGGAATACATCTTGTATCTGTGCTTTCCAAGCCTTGACTCATCATCGACACTCAATCGACTCTTTGAACCTTTGAACCTGTGAACCTTCGTCACGCTAGCATTCAACTAGCATTCCTTGATCTATTGGACTTCGTACCACCATTGAGGGTATGCTCACTCCAAACCTTTGACCCCTTCGTGACCGTCCAAGGCTACGTCCGACCCTACCCAGGCCAGTTGTAACACTCATAAGGAGTGCGCCAATTATGGTGGTGCAGCAGTGTTCTGTTGTAGATGTGGGTTGCATGTAGAATACTAAATTCCCACCAACTATCCAGAATGCAGGCATCATGCTGCATAGCTTCAGATTTGTCCATTACAGTACACATGAATCATTCTGCTCAACCGTTTTGTTGTGGAGTGTGAGGGGCACTCTGAAAAATGTGTATTCCCTCCCCTTTGAGCATGTCATTGAATGCTCTGGACTTGTATTCTTCCCCAGCATCGGACATCCATCCTAAGACTTTTGCCTCAAATTGCGTGGACACCATTTTCAGAAAGTGTCGGGTAGCCATCAGTGCAGCATCTTTGGTGTGCAACGTCATGACCCACGCCATAGAGGTATAGTCATCAAAGAAGGTGATGATGTATTTATACCGATGGTATGATTCGATGGGGAAGGACTTTATGTCCAAGTGAATCAATTCAAACGCGCATGTAGCGCGTCACTCAGTTGGTGGATAACTCTGGTTAGGAAGTTTACCTTTAGCACAGCCGTCGCAGATGGAGCTTTCTTGCAGAATCTCAACATCGGGCAAACTTTTGGCGTGCTTCTTGGCATGTCTGAGGACTTCCTTTGAGGGGTGACCTAGTCGTTTATGAAGGATATCGTATGTGATGGTCCTTGACATATGGGCATGTTGTCCTTTCAGTGGTAATGCTTCAATCATGTATAAGCCACAACCTACTCGACCAGGAATAAATGGGGCAAGGGTAGTGCCATCACCATAAGTCACTGTAATCTGTTTGTCATCACCATGGACTTTTGCACCACGAGCAAGTAGTTAACCCAGGGAGACAAGGCGGACTTCTGATTGGGGTATTAAGCCCACATTCAGTAAAGCCATTATTTGGGAGGCTTTATTAGAGTCCTCCCAACACACAAGTACTCGACCTGTTCCTTCAACATAGATTATACCAGAGGCGGTTGTGACAGGTATCCGTTCATGACGCTTAAATGCCTCATATTCAACAAAGTCAGTGCGATCATGGGTAAAGTGCATTGAAGCACCCGAATCAAGGATCCAAAACTTCCTGGAAGGATCACACAAACACTTATGATTCAAACTGGTAGGAGCAGAGCACGAAGAGCAGACTCGATTCGTGCTAGTGTGCGTAGATACAAGCGTGTTTGTATCTACATTGTCCTTTGCCATCAACATAAAATCATTAACTACTTTTGTTGGAAACAACACATGTAGATGATCTATGTCAGCTCAAGTAAGATTTGCGGAATGAATCACTTGCCTGATCATACGAGGCCACAACAGGTCCTCAATCCCAGCCACGTCAGCAATCTCCCCGTCAACATCAGAGCCATAGATGTCCACCATGTCATCTGTGTCCCATGAGGACTGGGGCAGTGGTTCTATCTCGCGCCTGCATGAGTGGCAACTCTTGCGTCGTTTGGGGGCCATGACAGGCTCTTCCTCATCGTCCGAGATTTCAACTATGCGCTGATCGTCAGGGATGTCACGAGTGTCGAAGACGGACGTGGGACCAGGCAGACCGTAAATGAGGTCAGGGTTTTTGAGGATCCAGTCTGGTTCACTCACCCTTTTCTCCCTGCTCACTTCCTCATCAAGCTTCCTTATTGTCTCGGAAGATGGTTGGATCTCAAGACAATGGGTGAGGGTGAAGGCCTCTTGGATGCGGGTATCGGTGGGGGGACCGCCGGAGCCTTGGTACGCCTGAGGGGATCTGTGTGCAAGGGTGTGGGGATTAACCGTGCACTCTTTACCACCTGTATAGGTGATAATGGCGGGGGAGGCAATGTGAGCATGGTCGTCCTGCGACTTGCTCTTCTTTTTGCCTCGCTGGGTCTTCTTCCCTGATCCTTCAGCGCTAGTCTCCCCTTGCTGCTGCTGCTTCTGCTGCTGCTGCTGGGATTTCTGCTGCTGTTGGAATTTCGGGTCATCACCCTTCTGCTTCACGGCCGAAATCTTATTGGCCTGTGCAGATTGTTTCCCCTTGCCACTGAGAAGGTGCTGGTCCCATGACAGGACCGCAGCCTTGTGGATCTCTGCGATGGTGGGGATTTTCGGCTTACCAGCTGTGTCCTTGGCCTGGATCATCATCTGTAAGATGACATCCATTATAGCAGGGAGCTTGCTAAGGAGCAGCATCACCTGGATGCCATCGGGCACTTCATAGTTGGCCGACTTCAACCTCATGAAGAGGTTGGCTGCCTTGTCAAGGGCGGGGGTGGGATGAGACGAGGATGGGATCAAGAGCTTGAGGAGCTCCTTAAAGATGGCGTACACACTGGAGAGACCAGGTGTCGCATACTCATTGTGAAGCGCCTTCACGAGCGCAGATGCGTCCACAAGGGCTGTGTACTTTGCTTGGATGGGCTCCGAGAGTCTCATCTTTATCGACCCAATCATCTGGTCGTTGGCTTTGATCCATTGGATCCAGTTATTACAGTCCTTGCTGTTGCTCATGGTCGTGAGAGCCACAGGGCAAGAGAGCTTGAGGGCCCAAGTGGAACCGGTGGACTGGAGGTAGGCTCCCATGGTGGGCCACCATGTCTGCCAGTTGGTCCCATTGAAGACAGGGATGGAGGTGTCTTTGAGAGAAAGCGACATAGTAAAAAGTATCTGGAATGCAACAGCGTTAGCATGCAAAACCAGCATAGGTTCATTACCATGGCGCCATCCAGTGCATAGGAACAGTCAGAGCAACGTTCTCTAGCACAATGAATGCGCAACAATGGTAAGCAATGAGGTCAGGTGACATGTAGGTGCAGTCTTTTGACGCACACTACAGTGCACTGACGGGGCTCATAACCTGTTAAAGCAACAGGTATATGGTAGAGGAATACCTGACACCAAGGGTTAGAGATGTTGCTGCAAGCGATGGTTGTGGTAAGAACACAAGATGTTATTCGAACTCAGATGACTGAGTTCTAACTTATATACTACATGTGGCATGTGACTATTTCCATATAAGGTAAACTACACTACTACTATTAAGTAATATAAATAGCATTGAGAGCTACTACATGGTGCTTGATCAACATGTGCATCTAAGAAGCGCATCGTTGCTGGGTTGTCAATGGTGAAAGGTAAAGGGAAGGTGGTGCAGATCCCAATCAAGAAGTGACAGGTTCTCAGCCTCCTGCCTTCTTCAGACAATGAGGCAGATGTCACTGCACCGAAGCCTGTGACTATGCAGTTGGATGCTGTGGCCTCTGCTGTGGCCTCGCCTGCAATCCCCCCATCCATGCCTGTTGCTGTGTTGCCGACCTCTAGTGAGATGACCACCACCACTGTTGTTTCACAGGTCTCTGCCTCTGTGCTACCATTGGATGCTGCGTCATTTGGTGATTGCGCCACATCTATATCCACATCTGTTGTGTGTGCTGAGGTTGTGACTGCTGCCAGCTCAGCCAAATCTATTTCTGCTGCCGGCCCTGATGGGACCACCACTGTTCACCCCATTGCCGTGTGTATCCCAGCACCTTGTCCAAAGCCCCATATCATCACGAAGAACACAAGCTTGTGTCACAATAATGATCAAGACATTGACCCTTTCAGTCTCCGGAGACGCATGCAACCACCCTGTGTTGCTGGTGACCACATGTCTGACCAGAGACAAGGATCAGCGCAGGACACTTCAACTATCCTGGCCACAACTCAAACACTTGCCAGGGGTACAGCTTCCATGGAAAATTTGGCACCCAATGATGCTTCACCCTTGCTGGTTCCTGCTCAAGCTGTGGCAGGGACAACTGCTTCTGTGTCGAAGTTGCCAGCTGCAGAGGAAGATTGTGCACTTGATGTAGTTGGTGCATCCAGTGGCTTTCCAGTGGCTCAGACAGATCAATCCATGGTTCAAACTGGTGAGGACATGACATCAGAATCCGTGATGGCTGTGTCCTTGCCTGCTGGCCAGAGGGATGCATCTGGTGTGGGTGTGACAGTTCTTGCAGCTGCTGACCACACAAGTGGAGACACAACTGCAAGAGCATGCGAGATGGCTCCCCTCAACATAGTGCTGATAGATTCCCCATGAAGCATCCTCCTGGTATGCCATTTGTCACTTACAACTGACCATTGTATCCCCTTCATTATCCTGCATGCAGTTTGCCCAGTGTGCAACCCGAGATGCCATACATGCAACAAGAGCATGCACCATTCCAGGGCAGTTGGTATCCCCATCCTGGATTCAATCCTTACGCTGGCCCGTTCATGGGGCACTACATGCATCATGGCCCATACAGTGATGCTGACTGTGTACGTCCTCCAGCAGCACAGCCTGACAGGCAGTTGCATGCAGGTGGGCCTGTGTACGATATGTCTCCTTATTTCTATGGGCAACATGGAGGTCCACCTGCACTTGGGGCCCCTTTCCCTTGCTTGCCTGCTGCCCCTGGACCAGATGGAGCACACAGATATCAAAACCAGGCTGTGCTGATGCAGGGGGGACAGGGACCTGGTGATAAATAGGCCATATACTAATCCTGTCATTGATTGTTCTTATGCTATGTTTTTCTTGTTGAATATGGTTCTAATATACAGCCATAACAATGTACTACTGAATATGTGTGAAGGGAAAAAAAGCGAAAAGAGAACATCACAAGCATCACAGCAAATTCAAGAGGGTTTCGGGTGATGCATGATGGAGGTTGTTCATGCTCGCAAGGCCTGTGGGATGCCAATGGTCTGCCAAGAATAACTTGGCTGGTCATGACAATCTCATGACAGTATGCGGCAGTGAGGGATGTGAGATGGCGGAAGGGAAGTTCATATTATATTATATTCACCACGAGGGTTTCACGAGGGTTCATGGGTGCAGCGAAATGGATGTGGTTCCCATTTTGGAATTTGCAGGTATCTGCTTTTTTTTTTTTTTTTTTTCTCCATTTCTGTCCCGTTGGGGTGCATTACCCTATGTAGGACATACTAGACGAGGCACTACTACTGTAGTAACCAGAGGATC
>JBBPJO010000097.1:0-30458 GCA_038088815.1 Boletus nobilissimus | reverse complement strand
CTCCCCAGACTTCACCTCCTACCTGACGGTCACCCGTTCTATCTCGTTCTCCCGGATAAATTCTCCTCCCCAGAGTATATCGTGGTATATCAAGAATGTCAGAGGGCTCTAGCTGAAGTCAACCAGTCTCAAGGGTGGAACACCGACGCACTCCCCTCTATCTCTGAATTAGCTGCCATCCCCCAGGCTTCCATTGAATCTCCCATCCAAGAGGATCCTCCCCTTACCTTCCACGATCCTGACCTGGAACTGACCGGTGCAGAGACTTCTCGCCCAGAACCGACTGAGGGAGAAGATATTGATATTGACCCGGCTCTAGAAGACGACGACATGGTATCTGAAATAAAGGCCGGCCTTCCTGAGGACTTTTCCGGGGAGGCAGAGGATGCCAACAGATGGCTCCTCACTATGGACGCCTACTTCACTATCAATGACAAGGTGTTCACGGATAAGACCAAATCCCTTACCTTCCTTGACAAGATCAGTAAGGGCCGTGGCAAGACCTTCGCTGAAGGATGGCTGATGAAATTGGGAAATGCCCATATCCCAAACGAACTCAAGACCTTCGATTGTATCAAACAGGCTTTCGAGACCACTGTCTCCCCCTACGACGTAGCTGCCAAGGCTAGGATTGACCTCTCCAAACTCCATCAGACTGCCGGAAAAGACGTGGATGGAAACTGGAGCGATGGCTTTGCCAAATACGCTTCGGAATTCCAACTTCTCGCCGAGAAATCCCTCATCTCCAACAAACATGCTCTTGTGGAGTGGTTCATCCGAGGTCTCTCTCCTAAACTCACAACAATGATCCTGTCTTGTGAGAAGATCCCCAACGACTACAAGGATTGGATTAAGAAGGCTGGCCAGTTCTCGCAGCAATTGCGGAGAATTGGGGACCTTTGAAAGGGTGTACCACATATCCCAGCACCCTCTTCTTGATCGCATAAGGACCCATATGCGATGGACGTAGATGCCGTGCATCTATCGCCGACTCAGCGCGCTGAGTATATACGGAGCAACAAATGCTTTATCTGTCACAAGGTTGGCTGTAGGTCTTCCAACCACCACGGAACCGGAACCGACCGGTCCAACTCACGTCCCTGCCCAAGCACATCCTCCAGATGCACCGCACGTCCTACTTACAAAGTCCCGCAACAACGGGCACGAGCCACCACCACCACAGAGGAGGATGATGAACTCTCAGCTTACCTAGAGGAAATAGGAAGCATCGAGAAAGGCGCCGCGATTAAGATCCTCAAAACTGCTTTCGGGGAGGGCAGCTTGTCTGCAGACGAGGAGGCTGGCTACCAGGCCATGGCTGAGGTAAGAACAGCCACTTACCAAGAGTGCCAAAGGGAAGTGATCAGGGCAGCACCACAAGCCAGGGCTGTACGATCTGGACCATGGAACAACCGATTTTCCGCTATCACGCCAGCAGACCTCTGGGAAACCACCTCGGAGGAAGTCCTGGAACAATCACCAGGCACGTACCCCAATGATGTATCTGTCCAGTCAAGGGTGGACGCGGACGCAGCTACTCCCTGGGGTCAGGGGATGGGGCTTGGACCGCAACCTTCTTCTCAAGAGACCGCCACGAGAAACACAGTCAAACACGGAATCAAGGTGGTAAAGGCGGTGGGAGAAGGGGAAGAGGCATGTGAGATACCTGGAACTGACCAGGACACGTGGCCTGGAACGGGAATCGACCCGTCCAACCGCATATGGAGTGTCTCCGGTTTCTGCAGCAAGTATTTTTAAAGAGCAGGGATGGGTCAACGTCATCTCCTGCTAAGTTCTCTCATAGGATATCTCCAGTATTCATGTCAGGTGGTTCATCCCAATCCATATCTATTCCCGTCACCCTCTACCCATCTGACCAAACTGTGTTCAAAAGCGTTGACACAAAAGCCCTTATCGACTCTGGGGCAACTGGCTGCTTTATTGACTATGCTACCGTGGTAGCTTGTGACATCCCTACTACGCGACTAAAGATCCCGCTTCGAGCAAGCAACGTTGATGGATCCCCCAATAAAAACGGCCTGATATGAAAACAGGCATTGGTGCTAATGCAACTCGGAGAAACCACCAAACTCCGAGACTTCCTTGTTATTGACTGTGGCAAGGATGAGATCATCCTTGGGCTCCCTTGGCTCCGCGACAACAATCCGGAGGTCGACTGGAGTACAGGAACTGTCCGTCTCTGCAATCCGGAACCGACTGGACGGGAACACACATGGAATTGGGAAGACATCGCAGCTGAGGCCCATACTTTAAATGTCTTCAACAAGAAATGCCAGATGAACAAATTGCGGCGACGAAGAGCTCTGTGGTGGAAGCATAACGTCGACCCTATACTAACGGCAAAGACCAGAGAAGTTCATCTGAAGGTACCTGATGTGGAACTGACCACACAGCGGGAAGAGATACCGGCGCTCATAGACGTGGAGGAGGATGACGAAGAGCCAACCAGACCTTCCATTAGAAAAACTACGATTTCGACTTCTCTCGCTCAAGACGCGAAGAAGACTAAGACGGAACTCCCGCAGGACTTCCAAGACTTCGAGGACGTCTTCCAGCAAAAGGACGATGGTCCCCTTCCGCCCTACCGATCGTTCGATCACGGCATAGATCTAGACAACTCTTTCCTCCCCAAGGTTGCAAAGGCCTACCTGCTCAACCCTAAAGAGTGAGAGGCATGTAAAGAATTTATTGACGAACACATGAAAGCCGGACGAATCTGCCCCTCCAACTCTCCTATGGCTTCCCCATTCTTCTTTGTATCCAAGAAGGACGGTAATCTTCGCCCTTGCCAAGATTATCGATATCTCAATGAGCATACCATCAAAAACGCCTACCCTCTCCCGCTCATCGGTGATTTGATGGATCAACTCAAGGGATCCCATTACTTCAGGAAGATGGACATCCGTTGGGGGTATAATAACGTCTGGATCAAGACTAGAGACGCTTGGAAGGCGGCGTTCATCACACCCTTCAGCCTCTTCGAGCCTCTCGTCATGTTCTTCGGCCTTTGCAACAGTCCTGCGACTTTTCAGTCGTTCATGGACTACGTTTTCAAGGATATGGTAGCGGAAGGATGGTTGATCCATTCCAGGGATCTTACCGAGCACCACCAACGAACGAGGCGGGTTCTGGAACGATTGTGTGACAATCGTCTCAGCCTCAAATTGGAAAAATGTACGTTCAACGCATCCTCGGTTGAATTCCTAGGGATGGTCGTCCAAGAGGGTATCATCGCGATGGACCCTACCAAGTTATCGGCAATCGCCACCTGGGAACCACCTACTATGGTTCGCATAGTCTGCTCCTTCATAGGATTCTGCAACTTCTACTGCAAGTTTATTCTGAACTTCTTGGAAATTGCCAGGCCAATCTTGGATTTAACGAAGAAAGGGCAGCCGTGGTCCTGGAAGCACAAGCAACAACAGGCCTTTGACCTCCTCCATCGGGCCTTTACTTCAAAACCCATACTCACTATGCCGTATACCTCGAAACCATTCTTTGTCATGACAGACACCTCACTAACGGCTACCGGAGGTGTACTGATGCAGAAGGACGCTAATGGCGACTTACACCCTTGCTGCTACATTTCCCGAATGTTCTCACTGGCGGAACGGAACTATGACATCTACGACCACAAACTCTTGGCGGTCATACGTGCACTCGAGGAGTGGCACCACTATCTCACCGGAACCGACCAGCCCGTAACCATCCTCACAGATCACAAGAATCTGTGTTATTTCAAGGACCCACGAAAGCTTTCTAGGCGGCAAGCTAGATGGCTATTGACGTTACAGCACTATGACCTCCTGTTTCAACATGTACCGGGGAATAACATGGCCCCCGCGGACACTCTCTCTCGCAAGGACGCTTTGGATACTTCGGACGACAACGCCGAAGTTACCCTTCTCCCTGGAGAGTTATTTTTAAAGTGAATCGACACAGACCTTCGACACACTATCGAGCAATCTTGCTCCACTGACGGCTTCGTCATTGACCAACTTCGCAAGTTACATGAGGGTACCTTGGGGATCCCTCGTTCCACTATCCACGACTGGCGCTTTGACGACGGCCTACTCTACTTCAAGGATCGGGCCTATGTGCCCGAAGCCCACCGGAACGACCTTCTCCACTCCATCCATGACTCGCCTGCGGGGGGCCATGGCGGTTACTACTGAACCGTTAATCAGGTACAGTGTGACTATTGGTGGCCCGGCTTGACCGCGTTTGTCCGTCGCTTCATCCAAGGCTGCATGGTTTGCCAAGCCAACAAAGTCAACACACCCCACCGTCCCACCTCTCACCCCTCTCCCAGTCGCTTCCTCCCGTCCCTTCCAGTGTCTGTCGGTCAATCTCATCACGGACTTGCTGCCGTCTAAGGGATTTGATTCGGTTATGGTCGTGGTCGACCATGGCCTTACAAAGGGGGTAATTTTCACCCCTACTCATAAGAGTGCAGACACCGAGGGCGTCGCACAACTGTTTTTCGAAAAGGTCTTTCCCCGCTTTGGACTCCATGACAAGGTTATCTCGGACTGTGGTCCGCAGTTTGCCTTGGCCTTCACTCTAGAACTAGTGAGGCTCCTGGATTATGATCTGCTCCTCTCCTCCACCTACCACCCACAGACCGACAGAGAGACAGAACGGGTCAATCAGGAATTGGAAACCTACCTTCGGATCTTTTGCCAAAGAGACGCCGCCCGATGGTCGGACCTATTGCCAATGGTGGAGTACTGCCACAACTCCTCTGTCCATTCCGTAACGGGAAAGACTCCTTTTAGTTTGATGATGGGATATGAGCCGAGGGCTTATCCATCTTTGGGAACGAAAATTTCCTTCCTGCCCTAGAGAAACGCCTTGGAGACCTCGATGAGGCTCACAAGGAAGCCACCGGCACCCACGAAAAAGCCCAGCGCTACATGCGCGAATGCGTAACCTCCAAGTTCAAACCCTGGAAAGTAGGAGACAAGGTATGGCTAGAAGGCCGTAACCTGAAACTCCACTACCCCTCTCAAAAACCCCTTGACACGAAGGGCCATTCGAAATATCACAGGTTATATCGCCTGTTTCGTACAAACTCCGCCTGCCCAAGACATGGAGAATCCACAACGCCTTCCACACTTCGCTTCTGACTCCCTATCGGGAAACCGCCAAACATGGACCCAACTTCATTCCGCTTCCACCAGACATAATAGACGGGGAAGAGGAATTTGAAATCGAACAAATTTTAGCCCATTGGGGTTCCGCCCGCCGACACCACTACCTTGTTTCGTGGAAAGGCTATCCGTCTTCTGAAAACACTTGGGAACCGGAATCCAATCTAGGACATGCTGTGGACCTCCTGGAAGAATATAAGGCCAGGGATCCCATCGCCTTTCCCCCATAATCCCAAGTCCTCCTCTCACCCCTCGAGTCGAGCCCTCGCTCCTCTATCACCATCATCGTTGCCACCGTCACCAACTTATGTCTACTTCGCTGAATGGAACCCCCTCCGTATTCCCAGTCCATCTCCACTGTCTCCCAGACCGTACCCGCCGAATCCTTTTCGCTTCTCTCCTCGAGAATCCTGCCGTGGCCCAACGCATCTCCATTTGCCCCCTCTATAGGGATAACTCTGTACTCCAATCTCTGGGCCTCATCTTTCATACATACACCACCGGACGGACACTCCACACCCAACTCTTTCCCGATGGGGTCTTGCCTGTCTACGCTGCCGCACTGGACCACTCTCCTCTCTCTCTCACGATGACCCCGAGGTCCTCGCTTTCCTCGCCACCATTCCCCTCCTCGGACGAGGAACACCTACCCCCGAACCCACTAACGTACTTCCCGCTTGAGAACATCCCACCACTCCGACTCCCACCCATCGTCCTCGTCAATTCAATCGACGTGGCAAGGGAATTTCATTTGGACTCCCCAGCTCAGCAGCCCAAGCTGTGGGGCAACGTCCTCAGGGAAATAGAGGAAAGTCGAGACAGGCAACTCTGTTCCCCTCCTCCAGTCGAACTAACAAGGACTTTGCGGCGTCACCCTCGCCAGCGCCAGGATCAGAATCGTGTCCCATCGACGTAGACTCTCTCCCCTCTCTCCCTCCGACTCCCTCTCGTCCCTCTAGCCCCGTCCTCGGATGTTGTTTTGCGTGCAACCAACGAGGACATCTTCGCACAGATTGCCCTCACTATGAGTGCCCATTCTGCCGCGTCACCGCCCCCGGCCATATCCAGGCCTACCGTCCTCGCTGTCGTTGTTCCTCTTGCGGAGAGCTCAGCCATTCTAATGACATCTGTCCCTTCTGGCGTAACCCTCTTGACGATTACGACCCTACTGACTATGAGGTCAACGAAGGGGACGAGGTGGATTGAAGGTCTCACAGGTGCTTCGACGATAGGAAGGGGGTAATGTTACAGTTTACGAGGGAGTACACTTTTTCCTCTACATTTTTTTGTTCACTTGATTCCTAGTCTCGTTCTCTTCACCGTACACGGTTGTATTCGTAATGGAGTCGTCCTCCATCATACCAGATACGTTTCCCGATCTCCTTCTCTTTCTGTCTCACACAGCGCCCCGCCCCTACCTTATTTAGACTTCCTTCCCGTTCCGCCACAGTCGCCTTATTCGGACTTCACCGCCTGCGGCATAGCCTTTTATTTATGACTCACTATGACTCACATGCTGCGCATCAAGTCATATCTTGGTGACTGCGGATGCTGCACATCCTTTCCTTATTTAGAAGGGGCCTACCGTATATAAGGGCGCTCTCTCGCCCTCCTGTATTTTCCCTAAGCTAGTTCTGTGCAGTACCAGTGTAGTTTCTAGTGACCACCAAGTCTAGCAACGTTCCTAGATAGGTGAGACCAGCTTAGGCTTCACGTCGTCTCGAAGTTCGGCATCGCTCCTCAAGGATCTCTCCACTCGTCACTCGCTCTCTCTTCTCTACACACAAACTCCTCTTTGTATCGCAGCACGCCACGTCACTACTACACTGTGCGTTACACTTTGTCCCCATTGGAAATTTCAGAAAATGAACTAGGGTGTATACTACTTTGGACTATCTCATTTGTTGGTACTGTCTTCATTATGTTGTAACACTATCAATTCGTCCTGCCTTGCAAGCAATTGGATTGATACACATAAAATAGTGTTGCAAAATGATGTCCTTGTGCTCTTGTGGAATCCAAGCAGTGCCAAACATAAGGTGTAAAACTTGCTGTTGTTGGGGGTATAAAGGTCAGTCATCCCTGGTTCCCCTAGTTCTTGCTCAGCCTTTTTTCTTCTACTCTATGTGATCTGGCACATTGGGAAGACATCATGGTGGACTGGGTAAAAGAGGCCCAGCAGTAAGCTCTGTAATGGAAGGTTCCTGAGTCACCTGCTAAGACTGCTAAGACTGCCAGAGCTGCTTTCATCAATGGTTAATGTCTACCTCAGAGCTGCCATTTGCCATCATGGTTTCATAACAAACATGCTGAGCTATTCAAGAAGGATGGCAAGGGAGAGTATTGTTGAAAGGACATGTACTTACAGTCATGTGACCCTATATTAAGTAAGCATTAAAAAGTGTATAAAGACTCTGCTGAGTCTGAATAACAATATATCTCTCTTGATCTGCTATTGCTATCATCTCTAAGAAACCTCTTCAGTTCCAAGGTAGGTACCCTATAGTGGATTCCTAGGGATCATGTGGCAACACCAGATCACTGCTATTGCAACAAGTATATTAACCCCAATCCCTCTCCTGAGTACTCTCATAATGGTGATGACAGTGGTAGCAATCAACCAGGCCCAAGGGCAAAAGGAAGACAAGCTCCTACATTAGCTATAGACATCCCCATGACCACAGCCATCTCAACAGCTACAACCAACCCATTGGGCACTGGTCACTCAGCCCATAGTGACTCACTCCCCAAGAATGCAGCTAGGGATATTCAACACTTCTTTGTCAAGACAAAGTCAAGCAACAAGCAATCAGTATGTCTTCCCTGCAAGTACATTTTATTGTTATTTTTCACTTGTTGCAAGCTCACATTGGGCTGGATGTTCTAGGGAAATCAACCCCAACAACTGTACATTCAGCTATAATACCTTGAATACAACTCTTTGCTGCTATCTGGAGAAAATGCAAGAGTGTTGTTGGGTACTGCAGACTCCATTATTCAAGGCAGCTTTGTCTTCAGGATATTCCTTCAACACTCTCAAAGCCATTCTCAGTGCAAACCACAATGTTATGCTCAATACCCCCCTACATGCATCACTTCCTGCAGATGGTGATAATGCTCAACCAGGGTTAAGTTTTTGATTGATGCTCTGCATACTTTTATGGTTGACTTTATCATGGCTGATGACCAGGTAAATCCAAGGTGTCAGAGTCCATCTGTAGTTGATGTATCACTAATACCTGGGGCAGTCCATCAATATCATCAAGTGCCCTGAGTTCTGCAGGCTCCTTCTTCTAATGTGCAGTGTGTAATGCACAGTGTAGCATGCTGCGATACTAAGCTCAAGCAAGGATGAAGAAAGAGTGAGGGTACAAGTGAAGTTTGTAGTCTGAGTGCTGAGCTTCAAGACAATGTGAAGCCTAAGTGGTCTCACCTATTCAGGTACAAACTAAGTGCTCACTGAACTCAGTGGTCACTAGAAATACTGCTGGTATTGCATAGAACTAGCTTAGAGAGAAATTACAGAGGGTGAGAGAGTGCCCTTATACACAGTAGACCCCTTCTAAATAGAGTAATGGTGTGCAGCACCTTTAGTAAATGTGAGTCACTAAAGTATGACTCAATGCACAGCATAAGAGTCAGTACAAGTCATGTCGAGTCATGACAAGTCAGACATATAAAGGCTATGCCGCAGGCGGTGAAGTCCAAATAAGGTGACTGCAGTGGAATGGAAAGGAAGTCTAAAATAGGTATAGGCAGGGTGCCATGTAAGACAGAAACAGAAATGAATTGGGAGATGTATCTGGTATAATGGAGGACAACTCCATTATAAATACAACCATGTACGGTGAGGAGAGCAAGACTAAAAGTCGAGTGAACAAAAGAACAAAGGAAAAGGTGTACCCCCCTCAGTAAACCATAACACAGTGACCTGAAAGACTCTGATATATCTTATTGTACGAAGACCCAGGAGCTTATTCTCAAAGCCTGGCTAGGTTGTTTCTTATGTATCAAAGATCAACTTAGGGTATGTCATTTATACACTCAATGCTTTTCCAATACCCAAGAACTCCACAGAATACTGTCAGTGAAACATCTTTTACATCAGACATATGGTCTTCAAATGACCTCAATGCATACCATGGCTATTACCACTCACTGGGTTTGAAGAGACAAGACCAACAGTACACTCAGCTTGAATACTGCACTGATTGCTTTCTATTGTCTTCCTTCATGTCACATAGGTGAGGGGATTGCAAAAGTACTTCTTAGCCTTATTGACCATGCCAAAATTCCTGCGAACAAGGTACGAATGCAACTCATCCAATACATTGTTACTCACCTGTCTTACCATGCCAGATCAGTCACCCCACTCTCAATAGCACATCAAACAATGACAATGCCATGTGTAAGCTCTCAGAGCTTTTATTGGAGAAATGTGATGTCAGGTATGGTACTTGTGGTGAAGAAGGCCACAATGGTAAGCTGTCACATATGTTCATCAGTCCAATGACTTATTGTGGGAGTTTCAGCCTGCAATTGATGATGCAAAAAGTATTCCCTATGTGGTAGATTAGATAACAAAGAGAACATGAGTGGACTTGATTGGAATCACTCTGTTATAGTGTCTCATTCAATGTGGTTAAATAGTCACTAGAGTAATTCTACCATGACATCCTCCAAAGTTGCACAGATCTCATTCTCATCATTTGCATTCTCATGTTCCTCATACACTACTGCTCCTCCTTGTTCTGCTTTCTCCATCATGTCTCAGCCTTTGCCAGCTAGATCTTCAACTTCATACTGGCTTTTTCTCCCTAACATTACAGTATGTGGCGAATTTAATGTGAGTCTTTCCTTGATGCTTTTGATCATTTGCTTCATGTTTTGCCCTGCATGGGATATTGTCATATAGGTCAGACTAAAATTCTTTTGCACAAGTCCCTGTACATTCCAATATATTTAAACAAGTGGGGACTTGAGAATAATTCATTCAACTGTCCAATTTGGTCCTATGCTACCATTTTTTACCTGATCACCTCCAAGTCAAACAGGATTGTGGCAAGGACTTGGCAAAGCTTACTTTTGTAAAGAGATTATTGAGCTCTACACACCAATTCACTGCTCACCATTTTATTGCTTGGCCAGTGGGATTCATGAGAATGTGATAATGAACTGCCCACCTGTGACACAGGTAAGTCACCTCTCTTTGATTGCTCTGATAAGCTGTGGGAATACTGACCACAGACCAGCCAGATAGAGAAAATGAGTGTTTAGCAAAACGTTCATCAGATGTGTAGCATATTTATGTTTCCCTGTGACTTTCAGTATCAGTATCCAGCTGATTATATAGGTTTCAACACCACCAACATCCCCACAGTTCTTTGCATACAATAATTCCTCATAAATGAGGAGGTATCTATTCAGGAGCAACACATTTTCAAACTGTGTGTCTCGCTCCTTTGCTGGTTTTCTCCATATATGATGGATTTGATGAGATGCCATGTGAACATAAGCATGTGTGATTTCATTGGCCATTTCAACCAGTTCTTCAAACAGTGGCTTTGAGGATGCAAACTTGACCAGAGAGGTAATGTGAGGGTATTTCTTCATAACATGTACCCTCCAACAATCCAAGCATTGATAGATCCCTGCATAGCCAGTCAATTGGTACATCTGATGGAAATTCAGTTTGTTACAAAGATTCTGGCTTCCTTTGGGTGACGTTGTGCAATGTCTTGCATCAGGCTTGTCTCATCATCATGTGTGGCCAATGGGTAGAGAAAACAGTGCCACATTACATCTGCACAGGCCATTTTTAGGTGAAACAAACCAGGGATGAAAACAACATGTTGTATCCAGTGCCAGGTGTTATGGTTTACGAGGGGGTACATCTTTTTCTTTACGCTTTTCGTTCACTCGACTTCTAGTCTTGTTCTCTTCACCATATGCGGTTGTATTCGTAATGGAGTCGTCCTCCATTATACCAGATACGTTTCCCACTCTCTATTCTCTTTCGTCTCACACAGCGCCCCGCCTATACCTTGTTTAGACTGACTTCCCATTCCACTGCAGTCACCTTCTTTGGACTTCACCACCTGCGGCATAGCCTTTTATTTATGACTCGTCTTGACTCATTGTGACTCACCACGACTCATATGCTGTGCATCGAGTCATACTTTAGCTGCTGCGGATGCTGCACATCCTTTCGTTATTTAGAAGGGGCCTACCGTATATAAGGGTGCTCTCTCACCCTCCTGTAATTTCCCTAAGCTAGTTCTACGCAATATCAGTGTAGTTTCTAGTGACCACCAAGTCTAGCGAGATTCCTAGATAGGTGAGACCAGCTTAGGCTTCACATCGTCTCGAAGCTCGGCATCGCTCCTCGAAGATCCTCTTACTCGTCACTCGCTCTCACTTCTTTATGCGCGAACTCTTCGTTGTATCGCAGCATGCTACGTCACCACTACGCTGTGCGTTACACCAGGGAGTTAACTCGATCAAGCACTGTAACTGGGTGGTTTGGAGCCACTTGCCTGTCTCGAGGCTGCCATGCACCAAGATGACATATTGTGAGAGGTTGGGCGAATCAGCTTCCATTTCTGATCATGCAGATCAGTTATTCCACCTTGCTCCAATAGCTTGTTGATGTCATATCCTGTTCCAGCCCCTATCCCATCATCTCCAGTCATCTCCTTGATCACAGGTCTATCTCCGATGAACTCCATCCAGAGACCCTCTCCGGAAACCCTCGGACTTGTGCACCCCTTTGGATTCCCCTTATGCTCTCTACCCCTAGTCCCCTTTAGTGATAGTCTACAAATCTACATTATAGTTTGTACCGCCCTTCTGGCCTTTGCATTTCTCCATTCTCCATTCCTATGTACATTGCCCTTCTGGCCTTCGCATTTCTCTGTCGTCTGTTCCTATGTACATTGCCCTTCTGCATTCACTTCAGACCCAGACTTCCTCCAGGTTCCAGTATATAACTCTATACTTCTCTGTCGTACCTTCAGTACAAAAATTGTATATATATGTTTGTGTATAATGTCACAACATCAAAACAGTCCTCCTCTTCCTGTTCTCATCTTTTCCATCTCTTCGTTTTACCTTGGACCTCTGACCCTCCGAAATATGAGGACCTGTGGGCTTGGCAAGGGCCTGACACATAAGTCCTGTGCCACTGTCCTCATCCCCTCTGTTCCCTTGGTTCTTCAACAACTCCAGCATTCTCATTAGCTAGAGACTACCCCTCTCATCTCCGAGATTCACTCCATGATCTCCGAGACCACCTCCTCTACTTCCACCCAGAATTCCACCCAATCATCTCCGGACGTTTGTCCGCAGACCCTCCACCTCCGGAACTCTGGACCTCCACAGGAGACAAGACCAGGAGAAATCAGGATTCTGACAGTTAATGGCTCAGATGTTTCTGCTGACTGTAGAGTTATTGATATCCATAGCTCTGGTAGTGAAGATTGGTGTCCTTGTCGCAGGGATCTGATCAACCAGCTCTAGCTCACTGATATGGGACCTAAACTGATGAAAATACTCCAGCCTGTTGTTGCAAAGGTCCTGCAAAAACATCCACACATTGAACTTGTTGTGTCAGGTAAGACTTGTAATATCTGGCATGGGATATGGGTGTAGATTGATAAGATTAAGCCAGGTCAGCTTTTGGAGCAGGTGAAGCTCTGATGCCTGAGAATTGAGTGGTGATTTTATCCAGAGCTCGTCTGAGCACTTCAGGTCTTTAACAGTGACTTCATGAATGAGCAGAAATAGAAGCCCAGAGGTGAGGTGCTTTAGCAACTCAGTTGACTTTTTGACAGACAGGACTTCTGATTTTAGGTTGACATCAAAATTTTTGTACATGTAGGACACAAGTAAAGATTGTTCAAGGTCTTGCAAAGTGTTCTAAGACTCAGTGGACAGGGAGTGTATTGCAAGATTGATCAAATCCATGGAAACAGAGATGCCAATGTGCACAAGTATATCAATGACCTTGTATGGCATGTGTGTGGATTGCGGAAGTGATCTAAGAAAACTCTGTAAGATGTTTGCCTTTTTGATGAGGTTTGGGAGATATTCCTTGGGAGGTGAATGGGGGATTTCACCTTTTGCCCAAAGTTTTGCCAGTCATCGATGACTATGAAGCAGTTCATGTTGATATGCCAGTATTGCAGTGCCCTTCTAGAATCTGGGTCAGGGTCGAGTATTTGAGGAAGGTGCATAGTGGTGGGGGACATGTTGTCCCAAGTTCAGAAGTTGAATGGGATCCCAAGGTCATCAATATTTGTCTTCTAGCTTATTTTCTGGCATAGGGGTAATGAGTAATGGCCTCACCAGGAGATGAGATGAATGAAATCCATCAGAATAGGGTAGAGTTTACCCAGTCTTCAAAGGTGAAGGTGACTGGGGGCTGATCATGGAAATTGTTGAGCACATGCTGTTACGGTTTATGAGGGGGTACACTTTTTACTACACTTTTTCGATCACTCGTCTTCTAGACTCGTTCTTCTCTCCACCGTACGCAGTTGTATTCGTAATGGAGTCATCCTCCATTATACCAGATATGTTTCCCAATCTCTTCCTCTTTATGTCTCACACGGCGTCCCGCCCTTACCATATTTAGACTTCTTTCCCATCCCGCCGCAGTTGCCTTATTCAGGCTTCACTATCTGCGGTATAGCCTTTATTTGTGACTCCTTATGACTCACTCGCTGCGCATCGAGTCATACCTTAGCGACTGCAGATGCTGCACATCCTTCCTTTATTTAGAAGGGGCCTACCGTATATAAGGGCGCTCTCTCGCCCTCTTGTATTTTCCCTAAGCTAGTTCTACGCAATATCAGTGTAGTTTCTAGTGACCACCGAGTCTAGCGACGTTCCTAGATAGGTGAGACCTGCTCAGGCTTCGCATCGTCTCGAAGCTCGGCATCGCTCCTCGAGGATCCCTCTGCTCGTCACTCGCTCTCCCTTCTCTACTCGCTCTCCCTTCTTCGTATCGCTGCATGCTACGTTAACACTACGCTGTGCGTTACACATGCTCATCATGTTCACACCAGATGGAAGCATTACTTCTGGCAATGTAGACATCACTGTGATTGGTGTACACAAAGTTCCAGTGGGTGATGTTTTGTGGAGCATGCACTGTACCATAGGGGATGCCATAAGTTACAATTATGTTTACCAGATGTCCTTCTACCCTGTTCTGGAGAGGATCTCCTGCTTCATTGACAAAAGGTACCTCATCTAGAGGGTCTGCCTCTGAGACATAACTGTCATCATGGATGGCTTAAGAATCATAGGATTTTTCATTATTCCATAGCCAGTATTCATCCCAATGTGCTTGGTCAAAGGGGTTGATAATTCTGCAAGAGAAGAGACCTGGGAGGGAAGTGATATACTGGAGACAAGGGGTGAAGAGTGGGTGATTAAATATGAGGTAGGAGAGGCAGGTAAGGGCATAGAAAGGTCCATTGATAGCAATATTGAAGTATACTTTGATGAGGAGGAATAGACAGTGCAAACATTGTGTGTATGGGATGTGAGATGTGAGATAACAATCAGCTTTTGAGAGACTGGTCTTTTTGCCCCTATCCCGTGGGAATGACGCTTTGCAGTAGTTACATGGAATGTGGTACTGACTAAGAGCTTCCAGATGACCCAATAGTCATCCAAAACAGTCCATGCATCCATGCAATATACCAATTCTAAACTCACATGTTATTTGTAGGTCTGTAGAAATGTTATACAATCAATATGGGTGAATAAAATCCAAATGAATTACAGTTATTTACAGCTGTTTAACATGCAAAATTCAAAATATTATTGTAGGACTACAACATTGCTTGTGGGAGAGGTTCAAATGATATGAACAAGTAGCTATATCTCTTGGACAGATACCCCAGATTTTTTATAAGAAACTGTGTTGCTGTTCAACCTCAATATCACTTGCAGTGTCAAGGTCCAGTTTCGAGCACAATTAAGTGGATGAAACACATGATTAATTATGTAATTATGCTATTATCTATTGTAATGGTTTATCAAAAGTTACTGGTCACTCGCATTTGATGTGCCATCCTCACTCAAATCAATCTCTTCTCTATCCCTCCTGACCTCCTCTTCAACCACCACCAGCTTAGGTCGTGGAATAGGATCTGGTAACTTGCCCAATGTTGGGCGCTTCTCAGTAAACTTCTTCTTCTCAGCCTTCACTCAAGCTTTCTTCTCAGTCCATGCCTGTGATGCTGCACAGTGCTGCTCTCTCAATATATTATTTCTTGCCTTTCTCTCCTCTTCCTGCCTCTTCCACTCTGCCAGTGCCTCTGCATGTCTGCTCCACTCTTTTACTTGTGTTGTCTTTTCTTCAATCACTTGCTTCCGAGCTTCCTTGTGTTCAACAACCTGGTGAAAGAAAGCATTGCCTGAGAGTAATTGAGGTAAGCCATCACTAAGAATCTTTCCCTTTTTCTGCCCATTTTTCTTTTTCTCCTCCTGATAGGTGAGCCAACCTTGTGATTTTGCACAATACATCTCATTGAGTATGTTTGTAGCCTGTGAGTGGATCAAGCACTCCTTCAACACTGCATTGGTAGTCTCTGCTTCCTGAAGTGCAGTGAGAAGAAGTTCCTTGTTTAGTGTGCGATTCATGGTGGGCATGAGATTGGATATAGCAAGGCTGGACTTCTTGATTGGGGAAATTGGGTAAGCAACATCATGCTGGATCCTTATCTATGATCCAGTAGCTGATGTGTCCATCAGGCTGGATAGAGATGTCTCTGCCAACTTCTTGATAACATTGTCAAGGGAGGTTATGTTACAGTCTACTGAGGGAATACAGTTTTTCTTCATCTATTCATTTGCTCATCTCCTGCCTCACTTACTATACATTGTATTAGTAGCAGAGTTGCCCTCCACATGTACCAGATACATTTTTTATTCTCTTTTCTTTTGGCTCACATGGCACCCTGCCTATATCCATATTTAGACATTCATTCCATTTGGATTCCCATTCCTTATTTCCTTTCTTGACTCTATGCACGGACAAGGGGCCTACCGTATAAATACTCTCGCCACTCTCAGCTGTACTTTTCCTAGGCTAGTTCTACGCAATACGTGTTATCTCTAGTGACCACCAAGTCTAGTGAGCATATAGTTTGTACCTAGATAGGTGAGACTGCTCAGGCTTCACATTGTCTCAAAGCTCAGCACTCAGACTACAAACTTCACTCATATCCTCACTCCTTCTTCATTTTTGCTTGAACTTGGTATCTTTGTATTGCAGCATGCTACACTGTGTCCAATAACCCATTCACAATCGCCTGAATCCAGTGAAATACCAATCTCATCAGCAGTAAAGAGGCATTCTTCAGCAATGTCATATTTTTCATAGACATCATGAAGAGGGTCAAACCACGCCTTGTGGGTGTGTGGATTGACCACTTGGCCACATTTCAAGTTGAGAGAATGAGACCAAAAAGCGGTGAGTCCACTGTTTTCCAACTCCAGGAAATCCAACTCTGAGTCTTGCACAACAGATTTCATTAATGTGTTCACGGAGACATTGATGGCTGAGTGGAAAGCCTTGGTCTGCAAGTTCTTCAACATACACAATGACCTGGTCAGTCTCTTCAGTGATAAGCCATGATTTCTCAATGCTTGCCTCTGTTAACAACTGCTTTCCAGTGTTACGGATTATGAGGGGGTACACTTTTTCGGTTCTACTTCTCTATTGCTCGTCTTCTAGAGTCGTTCTCTTCACCGTGCACGGTTGTATTTGTAATGGAGTCGTCCTCCATTATACCAGATATGTCTCCCGATCTCTTTCTCTTTCTGTTTCACACAGCGCCCCACCCTTACCATTCTTAGACTTCTTTCTCGTTCCGCCACAGTCGCCTTATTCAGACTTCACCGCCTGTGGCATCGCCTTTATTTATGACTCACTACGACTCACTCGCTGCGCATCGAGTCATACTTTAGCAACTGCGGATGCTGCGCATCCTTTCCTTATTTAGAAGGGGCCTACCATATATAAGGGCGCTCTCTTGCCCTCCTGTATTTTCCCTAAGCTAGTTCTACGCAATATCAGTGTAGTTTCTAGTGACCACCGAGTCTAGCGACGATCCCTAGATAGGTGAGACCAGCTTAGGCTTCGCATCGTCTCGAAGCTCGGCATTGTTCCTCGAGGATTCCTCTACTTGTCACTCGCTCTCGCCTCTCTACTTGCGAACTCCTCTTCGTACTGCAGCACGCTATGTCACTACTACGCTGTGCGTTACAAAAGAACTAGCTTTTCCCCTTGTCCCTACTTTTACATAGAGGACATTCCCCCTACCCACCATCTCTCGCCTAGGCAGGTTCAGAGTACCTTCCGACTCCGATTCCCCTCCTGAAACACCCACCGTGTCTCAACCCTGTTTCTTCCCTCAACTCCCCAGACTTCACCTCCTACCTGACGATCACCCATTCTATCTCATCCTCCCTGATAGATTCTCCTCCCCGGAGTATATTGCGGTATATCAAGAACGTCAGAGGGCCCTAGCTGAAGTCAACCAGTCTCAGGGGTAGAACACCGACGCCCTTCCCTCTATCTCTGAATTAGCTGCCATCCCACAGGCCTCAACCGCATCCCCCATCCAAGAGGATCCTCCCCTCGTATTCCATGATCCTGACCCGGAACTGACCGGTGCAGAGACTTCCTACCCAGAACCGACTGAGGAGGAAGATATTGATATTGACCCGGCTCTAGAAGACGACGAAATGGTATCTGAAATAAAGGCCGGCCTTCCTGAGGACTTTTCTGGGGAGGCAGAGGACGCCAACAGATGGCTCCTGACTATGGATGCCTACTTCACTATCAATGACAAGGTGTTCATGGATAAGACCAAATCCCTTACCTTCCTTAACAAGATTAGTAAGGGCCGTGGCAAGACCTTTGCTGAAGGATGGCTGATGCAATTGGGAAATGCCCATATCCCAAACGAACTCAAGACCTTCGATTGTATTAAACAGGCTTTCGAGACCGCTTTCTTCCCCTATGACATAGCCGCCAAGGCTAGGATCAACCTTTCCAAACTCCATCAGACTGCTGGAAAAGACGCGGATGGAAACTGGAGCGATGGCTTCACCAAATACGCTTCAGAATTCCAACTTCTCGCCGAGAAATCCCTCATTTCCGACAAACATGCCCTCGTGGAATGGTTTATCTGAGGCCTCTCTCCTAAACTCGCAACAATGATCTTGTCTTGCGAAAAGATCCCCAACGACTACAAAGATTGGATCAAGAAAGCCAGCCAGTTCTCGCAACAGCTGTGAAGAATTGGGGACCTTCGAAAGGGTGTACCACATATCCCAGCACCCTCCTCTTGATCGCATAAAGACCCGTACGCGATGGACGTAGATGCTGTGCGTCTATCGCCGACCCAGCGTGCTGAGTATATGCGGAGCAACAAATGCTTTATCTGTCATAAGGTTGGCTGTAGGTCTTCCAACCACCACAGAACCGGAACCGACCGGTTCAATTCACGTCCCCGCCCGACCACATCCTCCGGACGCACCGCACGTCCTACTTACAAAGTCCCGCAATCACGGGCACGAGCCACCACCACTACGGAGGAGGAGGATGAACTCTCAGCTTACCTAGAGGAAATGGGAAGCATCAAGAAAGGCGCCGCGATTAAGATCCTCAAAACTGCTTTCGGGGAGGGCAGCTCGTCCACGGACGAGGAGGCTGGCTACCAGGCCATGGCTGAGGTAAGAACGGCCACTTACCAAGAGTGCCAAAGGGAAGCGATCAGGGCAGCACCACGAGCCAGGGCTGTACGATCTGGACCATGGAACAACCGATTTTCCGCTATCGCGCCGGCGGACCTCTGGGAAACCACCTCAGAGGAAGTCCTGGAACAATCACCAGGCACGTACCCCAATGACATATCTGTCCAGTCAAGGGTGGACGGGGATGCAGCTACTCCCCGGGGTCAGGGGATGGGGCTTGGACCGCAACCTTCTTCTCAAGAGACCGCCACGAGAAACACAGTCAAACAAGGAATCAAAGTGGTAAAAGCGGTGAGAGAAGGGGAAGAGGCATGTGAGATACCTGGAACCAACCAGGACACATGGCCTGGAACGGGAACCGACCTGTCCAACCGCATACAGAGCATCTCCGGTTTCTGCAGAAAGGATTTTTAAAGAGCAGGAATGGGTCAACATCATCTCCTGCTAAATTTTCTCATAGGCTATCTCCAGTATTCATGTCAGGTGGTTCATCCCAATCCATATCTATTCCCGTCACCCTCTACCCACCTGACCGAACTGCGTTCAAAAGCGTTGACACAAAAGCCCTCATCGACTCTGGGGCAACCAGCTGTTTCATCAACTACGCTACCGTGGTAGCTTGCGACATCCCTACTACGCGACTAAAAATCCTGCTTTGAGCAAGCAACATTGATGGATCCCCCAATAAAAATGGCCTGATATGAAAACAGGCATCGGTGCTAATGCAACTCGGAGAAACTACCGAACTCCAGGACTTCCTTGTTATTGACTGTGGCAAGGATGAGATCATCCTCGGGCTCCCTTGGCTCCGCGACAACAATCCAGAGGTCGACTGGAGTACAGGAACCGTCCGTCTCCGCGATCTGGAACCAACCGGATGGGAACACACGAAGAATCGAGAGGACGTCACGGCAGAGACCCACACTCTAAACGTCTTCAACAGGAAATGCCAGATGAACAAATTACGGCGATGAAGAGCTCTGTGGTGGAAGTGTAACGTTGACCCTATACTAACGGCAAAGACCAGAGAAGTTCATCTGAAGGTACCTGACGTGGAACCGACCACGCAGCGGGAAGAGATTCTGGCGCTCATTGATACTGAGGAGGATGATGAAGAGCCAACCGGACCTTCCATTAGGAAAACTACAATTTCAACTTCTCTCGCTCAGGATGTGAAGAAGACTAAAACGGAACTCCTGTGGGACTTCCTAGATTTCGAGGACGTCTTCCAGAAAAAGGACGACCATCCCCTTCTGCCCTATCGGTCATTCAATCACGGCATAGATCTGGACGACTCCTTCCTACCCAAGGTTGCAAAGGCCTACCCGCTCAACCCCAAAGAGCAAGAGGCATGTAAAGAATTCATTGACGAACATATGAAAGCCGGACGTATTCGCCCCTCCAACTCTCCCATGGCCTCCCCATTCTTCTTCGTATCTAAGAAGGACGGTAATCTTCGCCCCTGTCAAGATTATCGATACCTTAATGAGCACACCATCAAAAACGCCTACCCTCCCCCGCTTATTGGCGATTTGATGGACCAACTCAAGGGATCCCATTACTTCACGAAGATGGATATCCGTTGGGGGTATAACAATGTCCGGATGAAGACTAAAGACGTGTGGAAGGCGGCGTTCATCACACCCTTCGGCCTCTTTGAACCTCTCGTCATGTTCTTCAGCCTTTGCAACAGTCCTGCAACCTTTCAGTCGTTCATGGACTACGTTTTTAAGGATATGGTAGCGGAAGGATGGTTAATCATCTATATGGATGATATGTTGATTCATTCCAGGAATCTTGACGAACATCACCAACGAACGAGGCGAGTTCTGGAACGGTTGCGTGACAACCGTCTCGGCCTCAAGTTAGAAAAATGTATGTTCAACACATCCTCGGTTGAATTCCTAGGGATGGTCATCCAAGAGGGTATCATCACAATGGACCCTACCAAGTTATCAGCAATCGCTACCTGGGAACCACCTACTACGGTTTGCGCAGTCCGCTCCTTCATAGGGTTCTGCAACTTCTACCACAAGTTTATTCCAAACTTCTCGGAAATTGCCAGGCCAATCTTGGACTTAACAAAGAAAGGGCAGCTGTGGTCCTGGACGCATGAGCAACAACAGGCCTTTGACCTCCTACAACGGGCCTTCACCTCGAAACCCATACTCACAATGCCGGATACCTCCAAACCATTCTATGTCATGATGGACGCCTCATTGACAGCTACCGGAGGCATATTGATGCAGAAGGACGCTAATGGCGATCTACACCCCTGCTGCTACATTTCCCAAACGTTCTCACCAGCGGAACGAAATTACAATATCTACGATCGCAAACTCCTAGCAGTTATATGCGCGCTAGAGGAGTGGCACCATTATCTCACCGGAACCGACCGGCCCGTAACCATCCTCACAGATCATAACAATCTGTGCTACTTTGAAGATCCACGAAACCTTTCTAGGCAGCAAGCTAGATGGCTGTTAACACTACAGGATTACGACCTCCTGTTCCAACATGTACCGGGGAATAACATGGCCCCCGCTGACGCTCTCTCCCGAAAGGACGCTTTGGATACTTCGGATGACAACGCCGAAGTTACCCTTCTCCCTGGGGAGTTATTTTTGAAACGCATCGACACAGACCTCCGACATGCCATCGAGCAATCTTGCTCCACTGACAGCTTCGTCATTGACCAACTCCGCAAATTGCATGAGGGTACCTCGGGCATCCCTCATTCAACCATTCATGACTGGCGCTTTGACGATGGCCTCCTCTACTTCAAGGACTGGGCTTATGTGCCCAAGACCCACCGGAATGACCTCCTTCACTCCATCCATGACTCGCCTGTGGGGGGCCATGGCGGTTATTACCGAACCGTTAATCAGGTACAGTGTGACTATTGGTGGCCCGGCTTGACCGCATTTGTCTGCCGCTTCATCCAAGGCTGCGCGGTTTGCCAAGCCAACAAAGTCAACACACACCCCACTGTTCCACCTCTCACCCCTCTTCCGGTCGCTTCCTCCCGTCCCTTCCAGTGTCTGTCGGTCAATCTCATCACAGACTTGCCGCCATCTAAAGGTTTTGATTCGGTTATGGTCGTGGTCGACCATGGCCTTACAAAGGGGGTAATTTTCACCCCTACTCATAAGAGTGCGGACGCCAAGGGCATTGCACAACTGTTTTTCGAAAAAGTCTTTCCCCGCTTTGGACTCCACGACAAGGTTATCTTGGACCGTGGTCTGCAGTTTGCCTCGGCCTTCGCTCTAGAACTAGTGAGGCTCCTGGATTATGATCTGCTCCTTTCCTCTGCCTACCACCCACAGACCAACAGAGAGACGGAACGGGTCAACCAGGAATTGGAAACCTACCTTCAGATCTTTTGCCAAGGAGACACCACCCGATGGTCGGACCTATTGCCAATGGCGGAGTACTGCCACAACTCCTCCATCCATTCCGTAATGGGAAAGACTCCTTTTAGTTTGATGATGGGATACGAGCCGAGAGCTTATCCATCTTTAGGAACGAAAACCTTCCTTCCTGCCCTAGAGAAACACCTTGGAGACCTCGATGAGGCTCGCAAGGAAGCCACCGCCGCCCACGAAAAAGCCCAACGATACATGTGCGAACACGTAACCTCCAAATTCAAACCCTGGAAAGTAGGAGATAAGGTATGGCTAGAAGGCCGTAACCTGAAACTCCGCTACCCCTCTCGGAAACTCGCCCCTCGACATGAAGGGCCATTTGAAATCTCACAGGTCATATTGCCTGTTTCATACACACTCCACCTGCCCAAGACGTGGAAAATCCACAACGCCTTCCACGCATTGCTTCTGACTCCCTATCGGGAAACCGCTGAACACAGACCCAACTTTGTTCTGCTTCCACCGGATGTAATAGACGGGGAAGAGGAATTCGAAATCGAACAGACCTTGGCCCATCAGGGCTCCGCCCGCCGACGCCACTACCTTGTTTCGTGGAAAGGCTATCCGTCTTCCGAAAATACCTGGGAACCCGAATCCAATTTAGGACATGCTGTGGACCTCCTGGAAGAATATAAGGCCAGGGATCCTCTTGCCTTCCCCCCATAATCCAAAGCCCTCTCTTGTCTCTCGAGTCGAGCCCTCGCTCCTCTATCTTGTCATCGTCGCTGCCATCCTCTTCTGCCTATGTCTACCTCTTTGAATGGAACCCCCTCCGTATTCCCAGTCCGACTCCACCATCTCCCAGACCGAACCTGCCGAATCCTTTTTGCTTCTCTCCTCGAGAATCCTGCCGCAGCCCAATGCATCTCCCTTTGCCCCCTTTATAGGGATAACTCCGTACTCCAATCTCTGGGCCTCATCTTTCATACATACACCACCGGACGGACACTCCACACCCAACTCTTCCCTGATGGGATCCTGCCTGTCTACGCTGCCGCAATGGAGCAGGCCATCCATTCCTCCAGAAACGCTATCTTGGATGCCCTCCATGACCACGGATTCTCCGGTGTCATCATGGCAATCCCCTCCAACTTGTACCTACACGTTTTGCGCCCCCTCGTCAACACCCTATCAGTCAACCTTCAAGGTTACTACATGGACGACCACCCGGGCAACGCCTGGGATGGGGACACTTGGGCCCGCAACCTTCGCAACCCCATCTGGGACGACGACTCCACCGTCACCCCAAACACCTCGTCCTCTGACTCCTCCTCCTCGACCGATGACTCCGCCATTACAGCACCCCTCCCTGTCCCTCCTCCGCCAACTCCCGCAGCTGGACCATCTCACCGATCAAGAAGTGTTGATGCTACTGGAGGAACTAGCCGCCCTCCTGTTCCCGGACCACTCTCCTCTCTCTCTCATGATGACCCCGAGGTCCTTGCTTTCCTCGCCACCATTCCCCTCCTCGGACGAGGGACACCTACCCCCAAAACCACCTATGTACTCCCCGCTCGAGAACATCCCACCACTCCGACTCCCACCCGTCGTCCTCGTCAATTCAATTGACGTGGCAAGGAAATTTCGTTCGGACTCCCCAGCTCTGCAGCCCGAGCTGTGGGGCAACATTCTCAGGGAAATAGAGGGAAGTCAAGACAGGCAACTCCGTTCCCCACCTCCAGTTGCCTTAACAAGGACTTCGCGGCTTCACCCTTGCCGGCGCCAGGATCAGAATCACGCCCCATCAACATAGATCCTCTCCCCTCTCTCCCTCCAACTCCTTCTCCCCCCACTCACCCCGTCCTCGGACGATGCTTCACATGTAATCAGCGAGGACACCTCCATGCAGACTGTCCTCACTACAAATGTCTGTTCTGTCGTGTCACCGCCCCCGGCCATATCCAGGCCTACTGCCCCCGTCACCGCTGTTCCTCTTGCGGAGAACTTGGTCATTCCAATGACATCTGCCCCCTTCGACGCAACCCTCTCAACGACTATGACCCCACTGACTACGAGGTCAACGAAGGAGAGGAGATGGATTGATGGTCTCGCAGGTGCTTCAACGATAGGAAAGGGGTAATGTTACGGATTATGAGGGGGTACACTTTTTCGGTTCTACTTCTCTATTGCTCGTCTTCTAGAGTCGTTCTCTTCACCGTGCGCGGTTGTATTTGTAATGGAGTCGTCCTCCATTATACCAGATATGTCTCCCGATCTCTTTCTCTTTCTGTTTCACACGGCGCCCCGCCCTTACCATTCTTAGACTTCTTTCTCATTCTGCCACAGTCGCCTTATTCAGACTTCACTGCCTGTGGCATCGCCTTTATTTATGACTCACTACGACTCACTCGCTGCGCATCGAGTCATACTTTAGCAACTGCGGATGCTGCGCATCCTTTCCTTATTTAGAAGGGGCCTACCGTATATAAGGGTGCTTTCTCGCCCTCCTGTAATTTCCCTAAGCTAGTTCTACGCAATATCAGTGTAGTTTCTAGTGACCACCAAGTCTAGCGATGTTCCTAGATAGGTGAGACCAGCTTAGGCTTCGCATCGTCTCGAAGCTCGGCATCGCTCCTCGAGGATTCCTCTACTCGTCACTCGCTCTCGCATCTCGAACTAGCAGGGGCGAGAGAGCACCCTTATATACGGTAGGCCCCTTCTAAATAAGGAAAGGATGCGCAGCATCCGCAGTAACTAGAATATGACTCGATGTGCAGCATATGAGTCGTAGTGAGTCATAACAAGTTAAGACAAGTCATAAATAAAAGGCTATGCCGCAGGCGGTGAAGTCTGAATAAGGCGACTGCGGCGGAACGGGAAGTAAGTCTAAATAGGGTATAGGCGGGGCGCCGTGTGAGACAGAAAGAGAAAGAGATCGGGAAACGTATCTGGTATAATGGAGGACGACTCCATTACGAATACAACTGTGTGCAGTAGAGAGAACAAGACTAGAAGTCGAGTGAATGAAAAAGCGTGAAGAAAAAGTGTACCCCCCTTGTAAACTGTAACATTACCCCCTTCCTATTGTCGAAGCACCTGCGAGACCATCAATCTACCTCCTCTCCTTCATTGACTTCATAGTCCGTGGGATGATAGTCATTGAGGGGGTTCCGTTGGAGGGGGCAGAAGTCCTCACAATGGCCAAGTTCCCCGCAAGAGGGACAGCGGCGACGGGGGCAGTAGGCCTGGATGTGGCCGGGAGCGGTGGTGCGACAGAATGGACATTCGTAGTGAGGACAATCCGCGCGGAGGTGTCCTCGCTGGTTGCACAAGAAACATTGTCCTAGGACGGGGCGAGAGGGAGTCGGATGGACAGAGGGGAGCGAATCTACATCGATGGGGTGAGATTCTGATCCTGGCGCCGGCGAGGGCGAAGCCGCGAAGTCCTTGTTAAAGCGACCAGAGGTGGAGAATGGAGTTGTCTGTCTCGACTTTCCTCTATTTCCCTGAGAACGTTGCCCCACAGCTCGGGCTGCTGAGCTGGGGAGTCCGAATGAAATTCCCTTGCCACATCGATTGAATTGACAAGGACGACGGGTGGGAGTCGGAGTGGTGGGACGTTCTCGAGTGGGGAGTATGTTAGCGGGTTTGGGGGAGGGTGTCCCCCGTCCGAGGAGGGGAATGGTGGCGAGAAATGCGAGGACCTCAGGGTCGTCGTGGGAGAGAGAGGAGAGTGGTCCGGGAACAGGAGGGCGGCTAGTTCCTCTAACAGGATCAGCACTTCTCGATCAGCGAGATGGTCCAGCTGCGGGAGTTGGCGGAGGAGGGACAGGGAGGGGTGCTGTGATGGCGGAGTCATTGGTCGAGGAGGGGGAGTCAGAGGACGAGGTGTTTGGGGTGATGGTGGAGTCGTTGTCCCAGATGGGGTTGCGAAGGTTGCGGGCCCAAGTGTCCCCGTCCCAGGCGTTGCCCAGGTGGTCGTCCATGTAGTAACCTCGAAGGTTGACAGATAGGGTGTTGACGAGGGGACGCAGTATATGCATGTACAGGCAGGGGCGGATTGCCATGACGACATCAGCGAATCTGTGGTCATGGAGGGCATCCAGGATAGTGTCTCTGGAGGAATGGATGGCCTGCTCCATGGCAGTGGCGTAGACAGGCAAGATCCCATCTGGGAAGAGTTGGGCGTGGAGTGTCCGTCCGGTGGTGTATGTATGAAAGATGAGGCCCAGAGATTGGAGTATGGAGTTATCCCTATAAAGGGGGCAAACGGAGATGGCCTGGGCTGCGGCAGGATTCTCGAGGATAGAAGCAAAAAGGATTCGGTGGGTTTGGTCTGGGAGACGGTGGATTCGGACTGGGAATACGGAGGGGGTTCCATTCAGCGAGGTGGACATAGGTGGGTGAGAAGTGGTAGCGACGATGGCGATAGAGGAGTGAGGGCTCCACTCAAGAGGTAGGAGAGAACTTGGATTATGGGGGAAAGGTGATGGGATCCCTGGCCTTATATTCTTCCAGGAGGTCCACAGCATGTCCCAAGTTGGATTCAGGTTCCCAGGTGTTTTCGGAAGATGGATAGCCTTTCCATGAAACGAGGTAGTGGCGTCGGCGGGCGGAGCCCCGATGGGCCAAGATTTGTTCGATTTCAAATTCCTCTTCCCCATCTATTATGTCTGGTGGAAGCGGAATGAAGTTGGGTCTGTGTTCAGCGGTTTCCCGATAGGGGGTTAGAAGCGATGCATGGAAGGCGTTGTGGATTTTCCACATCTTGGGCAAGCAGAGTTTGTACGAAACAGGTGATATAACCTGTGAAATTTCAAATGGTCCTTCGCGTCGAGGGGGGAGTTTTCGAGAGGGGTAGCGGAGTCTCAGGTTATGGCCCTCGAGCCATACCTTATCTCCTACTTTCCAGGGTTTGAACTTAGAAGTTACATGTTCGCGCATGTATCGTTGGGCTTTTTCGTGGGCGGCGGTGGCTTCCTTGCGAGCCTCATCGAGGTCTCCAAGGCATTTCTCTAAAGCGGGAAAGAAGGTTTTCGTTCCTAAAGATGGATAAGCTCTCGGCTCGTATCCCATCATCAAACTAAAAGGAGTCTTTCCCATTACAGAATGGACGGAGGAGTTGTGGCAATATTCCGCCATTGGTAATAGGTCCGACCATCGGGTGGCGTCTCCTTGGCACAAGATCCGAAGATAGGTTTCCAATTCCTGATTGACCTGTTCTGTCTCTCCGTCGGTCTGTGGATGGTAGGCAGAGGAGAGGAGTAGATCATAATCCAGAAGCCTTGCTAGTTCTAGCGTGAATGCCGAGGCGAATTGCAGACCACTGTCCGAGATAACCTTGTTGTGGAGTCCAAAGCGGGGAAAGACTTTTTCGAAAAACAGTTGTGCGATGCCCTCGGCGTCCGTACTCTTATGAGTAGGGGTGAAAGTTACCCCCTTTGTAAGGCCATGGTCGACCACGACCATAACCGAATCAAAACCTTTAGACGGCGGCAAGTCCATGATGAGATCGACCGTCAGACACTGGAAGGGGCGGGAGGAAGCGACCGGAAGAGGGGTGAGAGGCGGAACAGTCGGGTGTGTATTGACCTTGTTGGCTTGGCAAATCGCACATCCTTGGATGAAGCGGTGGACGAATGCGGTCAAGCCAGGCCACCAATAGTCACATTGTACATGATTAACAGTTCAGTAATAACTGCCATGGCCCCCCACAGGCGAGTCATGGATGGAATGGAGGAGGTCGTTCCAGTGGGCCTCAGGCACATAGGCCCGATCCTTAAAGTAGAGCAGGCCATCGTCAAAGCACCAGTCGTGGATGGTGGAGCGAGGGATTCCCGAGGTACCCTCGTGCAGCTTACGGAGCTGGTCGATGACGAAGCCGTCAGTGGAGCAAGATTGCTTGATGGTGTGTCAGAGGTCTGTGTCGATGCATTTCAAAAACAGCTCTCCTGGGAGAAGGGTAACTTCGGTGTTGTCGTCCAAAGTATCCAGGGCGTCTTTGCGAGAGAGAGCGTCCGCGGGGGCCATGTTATTCCCCGGTACGTGTTGGAACAGGAGGTCATAGTCCTGTAATGTCAATAGCCATCTAGCTTGCCGCCTAGAAAGCTTTCTCGGGTCCTTGAAATAACACAGATTCTTGTGATCTGTGAGGATGGTAACAGGCCAGTCGGTTCCGGTGAGGTAGTGGTGCCACTCTTCTAGTGCGCATATAACCACTAGGAGTTCGCGATCATAGATGTCGTAGTTGCGTTCCGCCGGTGAGAACGTTTGGGAAATGTAGCAGCAAGGGTGTAAGTTGCCATTGGCGTCCTTCTGCATCAGTACGCCTCCGGTAGCAGTCAATGAGGCATCCGTCATGACGTAGAACGGTTTAGAGGTATCCGGCATGGTGAGTACAGGTTTTGAAGTGAAGGCCCGACAGAGGAGATCGAAGGCCTATTGTTGCTTTTGTGTCCAGGACCACGGCTGCCCTTTCTTCATTAAATCCAAGATCAGCCTGGCAATTTCCGAGAAGTTCGGAATAAACTTGCGGTAGAAGTTGCAGAACCCTATGAAGGAGCGGACTGCGCGAACCGTAGTAGGTGGTTCCCAGGTAGTGATTGCCGATAACTTGGTAGGGTCCATCGCGATGATACCCTCTTGGACGACCATCCCTAGGAATTCAACCAAGGATGCGATGAACATACATTTTTCCAGTTTGACGCCAAGACGGTTATCTTGTAACTGTTCCAGAACTTGCCTTGTTCATTGGTGATGTTTGTTAAGATCCCTGGAATGGATCAACATATCATCCATATAGATGATCAACCATCCTTCCGCTACCATATCCTTGAAAACATAGTCCATGAATGACTGAAAAGTCGTAGGAGTGTTGCAAAGGCCGAAGAACATGACGAGAGGCTCGAAGAGGCCGAAGGGTGTAATGAACGCTGCCTTCCATGCGTCTTTAGTCTTGATCCAGATGTCATTATACCCCCAGCTGATATCCATCTTCGTGAAGTAATGGGATCCCTTGAGCTGGTCCATCAAATCGCCAATAAGGGGGAGAGGGTAGGCGTTTTTGATGGTATGCTCATTGAGATATCGATAATCTTGACAAGGGCGAAGATTACCATCCTTCTTAGATACGAAGAAGAATGGGGAAGCCATGGGAGAGTTGGAGGGGCGAATACGTCCGGCTTTCATGTGTTCGTCGATGAATTCTTTGCATGCCTCTCGCTCTTTATGGTTGAGCGGATAGGCTTTTGCAACCTTGGGTTGGAAAGAGTTGTCTAGATCTATGCCGTGATTGAACGACTGGTAAGGCGGAAGGGGACCATCGTCCTTCTTTTGGAAGACGTCCTCAAAGTCTCGGAAGTCCTGCGGGAGTTCCGTCTTGGTCTTCTTTGTGTCTTGAGCAAGAGAAGTTGAAATCGTAGTCTTTTTAATGGAAGGTCCAGTTGGCTCTTCGTTATCCTCCTCCACATCTATGAGCGCTGGTATCTCTTCCCACTGTGTGGTCGGTTCCACGTCAGGTACCTTCAGATGAACCTCTCTGGTCTGTGCCGTTAGTATAGGGTCGACGTTACACTTCCACCAGAGCTCTTCGTCGCCGTAATTTGTTCATCTGGCATTTTCTGTTGAAGACATTTAAAGTATGTCTTCTCTATTCCACATGCGTTCCCATCCGGTCAGTTCCGGATCACGGAGACGGACGGTTCCTGTACTCCAATCGACCTCCAGATTGTTGTCATGGAGCCAAGGGAGCCCGAGGATGATCTCATCCTTGCCACAGTCAATAACAAGGAAGTCTCGGAGTTCGGTGGTTTCTCCGAGTTGCATTAGCACCAATGCCTGTTTTTGTATCAGGCCATTTTTATTTGGGGATCCATCAACGTTGCTTGCTTGAAGCAGGATCTTTAGCCGCGTAGTAGGGATGTTGCAAGCTACCACAGTAGCATAGTCAATAAAGCAGCCAGTTGCCCCAGAGTCGATGAGGGCTTTTGTGTCAATGCTTTTGAACGCAGTTCAGTCAGGTGGGTAGAGGGTGACGGGAATAGATATGGATTGCGATGAACCACCTGACACGAATACTGGAGATATCCTATGAGAAAATTTAGCAGGAGATGACGTTGACCCATCCCTGCTCTTCAAAAAT
>JBBPJO010000096.1:0-30719 GCA_038088815.1 Boletus nobilissimus | reverse complement strand
CCCTAAGCTAGTTCTACGCAATATCAGTGTAGTTTCTAGTGACCACCGAGTCTAGCGAGATTCCTAGATAGGTGAGACCAGCTTAGGCTTCGCATTGTCTCGAAGCTCGGCATCGTTCCTCGAGGATTCCTCTACTCATCACTCGCTCTCCCTTCTCTACACGCGAACTCTCCTTTGTATCGCAGCATGCTACGTCACTACTATGCTGTGCATTACATGGAGTTGAGTACTGAGTTCTGACACTTGGTGTTCAGGAATCCCTGCTTCTTGGACTTTGTCTGCTCCTCTTCAATATAAATTATTTTACCATTGCTGACAATTTTGTACATTGCCTTTACTCAACTAATTTAGTCTGTGTGAACACCGCCCAACTACTGGCTTGTCTGGTTGGCATTTATGTCCGCCCGCAGGGTATCTCTGGGGGGTAGCAACCCATCCTCATCGGCTCTATCGGACGAAAACACATTGACTATTGGTGCAGCATCCACATTGATACCTTTCCCAATGTCAGGCCCATCTTTGTGAGCAAGCACATACCATTTGCTACCCGAAATATTGGAGTTCAATGCCATCTTGTGGGTTCCCTTCATCCAATCTCTCCAGAACGTACCTTGATGATAATCACCAATGTCGATTGGAATCATGACGAATTCCCCTTGGGATCCAGCGCAGTCAAACTCGACTGGAGTGACCAAAATAGCCCATATCCCAACCAAGCACAAAGTTGTTATGGAACAGCACCTGTGTGAAGTATCATTGGTTGGCACTGCCAGTCTACGCTATTTCATCCCACCACTTACCAAGTTGGGAACAGCACAAGACCAGTAGAGTGTCCTCTTGACCTGACCTTTCGATACTGTGTGTACATCTACTGATGAAAAAATATAAGAGTAAACTGTCAAGGATAGTATGTGGAACCAACCTTTGAAATCAACCGGAGTGGTCAAAGCCTCCTTGGTCGGTGTAGCCGAGGTAATACAAGGTCAAACCTTGTGAGTAGCCTGAGTACCCATAGCCTGAGTACCCATCCTTTCAAACCTTGGAGATGGTCAATACGGTATCTCTATAAAGTCAAGGCATGTCAATGCTTGTTTGCTCATACTATTATAATACTTGCGTGCATTCTGTCTGTGCAGATAGTTCACTGACCTGTTTGATTATCACCCAAAACCGACATTGCTCCTCCTCTGCCGTCCACATTGCTTGGTTTGTTTCCTTTTATATTCACCCATGCCTGATCCACGTCCTCACCAACACCCCCTGTTGTTGATCGAGCACCATGTAGTAGCTCTCAACGCTACTTATAATACTTACTAGTAGTAGTGTAGCTTACCTTATATGGAAATAGTCACATGCCATATGTAGTATATAAGTTAGCACTCAGTCGTCTGAGTTTGAATAACATCTTGTGTTCTTACCACAACCATTGCTTGCAGCAACATCTGCTAACCCCTTGGTGAGTGTCAGGTATTCCTCTACCATATACCTGTTGCTTCAACAGGTTATGAGCCCCATCAGTGCACTGTAGTGTGCGTTGAAAGACTGCACCTACATGTTGCCTGACCTCATTGCTCACCATCGTTGCGCATTCATTGTGCTGGTGAATGTCATAAAAGACTGTTCCTATGCACTGGATGGCACCATGGTAATGAACCTATGCTGGTTTTGCATGCTAACGCTGTTGCATTCCAGATATCTTTTACTATGTCGCTTTCTCTCAAAGACACCTCCATCCCCGTCTTCAATGGGACCAACTGGCAGACGTGGTGGCCTGCTATGGGGGCCTACCTCCAGTCCACTGGTTCCACTTGGGCCCTCGAGCTCCCTCGCCCTGTGGCTCTCGTAGCCACAAGCGACAGCGAGGACCGCAACAACTGGATCCAATGGATCAAAGCCAACAACCAGATGATTGGGTCGATCAAGATGAGACTCTCGGAACCCATCCAAGCAAAGCATGTGTCCCTTGTGGACGCATCTGCACTCATGAAGGCACTCCACGATGAGTACGCTATGCCCGGTCTCTCCAGCGCGTACGCCATCTTTAAGGAGCTCCTCGAGCTCTTGATCCTGTCCTCCTCTCATCCCACTCCTGCCCTTGACAAGGCAGCCAACCTCTTTACAAGGTTAAAGGTGGCTAGCTACGAAGTCCCCGATGGCATCCAGGTGATGCTGCTCTTAAGCAAGCTCCCTTCTACAATGGATGTCATCATCCAGATGATGATCCAGGCCAAGGACACAGCTGGTAAGCCAAAAAACCCCACCGTCGCAGAGATCCACAAGGCTGCAGTCCTGTCATGGGACCAGCGCCTTCTCAGTGGCAAAGGGAAACAATCTGCACAGGCCAATAAGATTTCGGCCGTAAAGCGGAAGGGTGACAACCCTAAATTCCAACAGCAGCAGAAACCCCAGCAGCAGCAGCAGAAGCAGCAGCAGCAAGGGGAGACTAGCGCTGAAGGATCAGGGAAAAAGACCCGGCGAGGCAAAAAGAAGAGCAAGTCGCAGGACGACCATGCTCATATCGCCTCCCCCGCCATTATCACCTATAGAGGTGGTAAAGAGTGCACAGTTGATCCCTGCGCCCTTGCGCACAGATCCCCTCAGGTGTACCAAGGCTCCGGCGGTCCCCCCACCAATACCCATATCCAAGAGGCCTTCACCCTCGCTCATCATCTTGAGATCCAACTGTCCTCCGAGATGATAAGGAAGCTCGACAAAGAAACGAGCAAAGGGAAAAGGGTGAGTGAACCAGATTGGATCCTCAAAAACCCTGTCCCCATTTACGGTTTGCCTGGTCCCACATCCGTCTCCGACGCTTGTGACATACCTGACGATCAGCGCATCATCGAGATCTCTGACGATGAGGAAGAGCCTGTCGTGGCCCCCAAACATTGCAAGAGTTGCCGCTCGCACAGGCGCAAGATAGAACCACCGCCCCAGTCCTCTTGGGACATAGATGACATGGTGGACATCTATGGCTCAGATGTCAACGGGGAGATCACTGACACGGCTGGGATTGAGGACCCATCGTGGCCTCGTATGATCAGGCAAGTGATTCGCTCCGCGAAGCTTACTCGACCTGACATGGATCACTTACATGTATTGTTTCCAACAAATGTAGTTAATAATTTCATGTTGATGGCAAAGGACAATGTACCAGCACGAATCGAGTTTGCTCTTTGTGCTCCGCTCCTACCAGTTCGAATCATAAGTGTTTGTGTGATCCTTCTAGGAAGTTTTGGATCCTTGACTCGGGTGCTTCAATGCACTTTACCCATGATCACACTGACTTTGTTGAATATGAGGCATTTAAGCGTCATAAATGGATACCCGTCATGACCACCTCTGGAATAATCTATGTCGAAGGAACAGGTCAAGTACCTGTGCATTGGGAGGACTCTAACAAAGCCTCCCAAATTATGGCTCTACTGAATGTGGGCTTAATACCCCAATCAGAAGTCCGCCTCATCTCCCTGGGTCAACTTCTTGCTCGTGGTGCAAAAGTCCATGGTGATAATAAACAGATTACAGTGACTTATGGTGATGGCACTACCCTTGCCCCATTTATTCCTGGTCGAGTTGGTCGTGGCCTATATACAATCGAAGCATTACCATTGAAAGGACAACATGCCCATATGTCACGGACCATAACATATGACATCCTTCATAAACGATTAGGTCACCCCTCACAGGAAGTCCTCAGACATGCCAAAAAGCACGTCAAGAGTCTGCCCAATGTCGAGATTCCACAAGAAAGCTCCATCTGTGACGGCTGTGCTAAAGGTAAACTTCCTAACCGGAGTTATCCACCAACTGAGTGATGCGCTACACACGCATTTGAATTGATTCACTTGGACATTAAGTCCTTCCCCATCGAATCATACCATAGGTATAAATACATCATTACATTCTTTGATGACTATACCTCTATGGCGTGGGTCACAATGTTGCGCACTAAAGATGCTGCACTGACGGCTACCCGACACTTTCTGAAAATGGTGTCCACACAATTTGAGGCAAAAGTCTTAGGATGGATGTCCGATGCTGGGGGAGAATACAAGTCCAGAGGATTTGATGACATGCTCAAAGGGGAGGGAATACGCATTTTTCAGAGTGCCCCTCACACTCCACAACAAAACGGTCGAGCAGAACGATTCATGCGTACTGTTATGGACAAATCCGAAGCTATGTGGCATGATGCCTGCATCCCAGATAGTTGGTGGGAATTTAGCATTCTCCATGCAACCCACATCTACAACAGAACACCACTGCATTGTCACAATTGGCGCACTCCTTATGAGTTGCTTCACAAGCAGCAGCCGGATGTAGCCCATCTTCGAGTTTTTGGAAGTGCTGCTTATGTGCATATCCCCGAAGATGTGCGGGCTAACAAAATGGCCCCTAAATCCGAACTTATGATGTATCTGGGTGTGATGCCAGGAAACGAATCAAATTTCCTATTCATGCATTCCCCCAACAACGTCCTATTTACTTCAGGACATGCTATATTTGATGAATCGCGATTTCCCTGCTGTGCGTCACACTGCACGCGATCTGCTGCACCAACTGTGCCTACTGTTGCCGGTGAGCGGGAGCCTGTACAGGCAATACCTCCGCCCCCTGCAGACGACAACTATTGACCCAGTCAACCCACTCCGCGAGTTCCTACTCCTCCTCCTGTCCCTCCTCGCACACTCTCGCCTTGCCCGGCACCGCCCCCTCCTAGTGTACCTAAGAAAGGAACAAGGGGAGCACCGCCTGCGATCCCTCCTGCCCCAGTGTGCCCCCAACGTCAACGCCATGTGCCCACAAGGCCTGGCAACGTATATGGGGAAGATATGCATCCTGTAGAGCAAGTGAAGGAGATCGAGCGCAAATCACGCTGGCAAGACACAGTTAGGGAACCTGGTCCATCTCGACAGAGACAACCAGAGCCTGAGTCACCTCAAATGCCAGGCAATCTTCCCGAGCATAGTGTGCCGCCCGCTCCCACCAAAGCTCCTGAATCTGACAGTGAAGCTGATGTTGAATGATTATGTTGTGAAGGGGGAGCTGGATTGGCCGCATTTTTGATGTCTAAGGCAATACCACAAGTGCTGGTTTCTACAGGAACTAAGCCATTATGCAAATGGACATACAGGGACATTCAGACGCTACCCACTGCAGCACAAGAGGAATGGAAAGCTGCTTGTTGACGCGAGCTAGACATACTTCGCGAGCAAAAAGTCTTTGAACTGGTTGACCCCCCAAAAGGGCGTAAGGTTATAGCAAACCGATGGGTCTTTGATCAGAAACCTGATGGTCGTAAACGTGCACGATTAGTTGCAAAAGGGTTCTCTCAAACAGAGGGAATTGACTTCGACCAAATCTTCTCCCCAGTTGTAAGGTTTGAGACTGTGTGGCTCATGCTTGCACTCGCTGCCTTAGAAAGCTGGCATATCGAAGCACTTGATGTAAGAAGCGCTTACCTTTATGGAAAGCTAAATGAGGAAATCTACATGAAACAACCCGAAGGTTTCACAGTCCCAGGGCAAGAGCACAAAGTGCTCTGACTACATCATGCCCCGTATGGCCTTAAACAAGCTGGACTAGCCTGGTGGGAGACTCCTAACGAGTCCATGAAAGAACTCGGCTTTGAACATCTGAAGTCTGATGCTGGTATCTTTTTATACCGGAGAAAAGGCACCAGAGTAGTGGTTGCCATTGTCTATGTTGACGATGCCCTATTCTGTGGTCCTGATAAAGCCATAGTCGCTGAGGTCAAAGCCGCCTTTATGTGCAAATGGGAGTGCAGAGACTTAGGTCCTGCAAAGGAATTCCTACACATGAGGATCCGCCAAAGTGGCAGCAAGATCATGTAATGCACAGCGTAGTAGTGACGTGGCGTGCTGCGATACAAAGGAGAGTTCGCGAGTAGAGAAACAAGAGCGAGTGATGAGTAGAGGGATCCTTGAGGAGTGATGCTGAGTTTCGAGACGATGCGAAACCTAAGCTGGTCTCACCTATCTAGGAACATCACTAGACTCGGTGGTCACTAGAAACTACACTGGTATTGTGTAGAACTAGCTTAGGGAAATTACAGGAGGGCGAGAGAGCACCCTTATATATGGTAGGCCCCTTCTAAATAAAGAAAGGATGCGCAGCATGCGCAGTAGCTAAAGTATGACTCAATGCGCAGCATATGAGTCGTAATGAGTCATGACGAGCCATAAGTAAAGGGCTATGCTGCAGGCAATGAAGTCTGAATAAGGCGACTGCAGTGGAACGGAAAGGAAGTCTAAATATGGTAAGGGCAGGGTGCCGTGTGAGACAGAAGAGGAAGGAGATTGGGAAATGTATCTGGTATAATGGAGGGCGACTCCATTACGAATACAACCGCGTACAGTGAAGTGAATGAGACTAGGAATCAAGTGAACAAAAAAGTGTAATGAAAAAGTGTAATGAAAAAGTGTACCCCCTCGTAAACTGTAACATTACCCCCTTTCTATCGTCGAAGCACCTGCGAGACCATTAATCCACCTCCTCTCCTTCGTTGACTTCATAGTCAGTAGGGTCGTAGTCGTCAAGGGGGTTGCGCCGGAGGGGACAGATATCGTCAGAGTGGCTGAGCTCTCCGCAAGAGGAACAACAGCGGCGGGGACAGTAGGCCTGGATATGGCCGGGGGCGGTGACACGGCAAAATGGACATTGATAAAGAGGGCAGTCTGCGCGGAGGTGTCCTTGCTGAGTGCAGGCGAAACAGCAACCTAGGACGGGGCGAGCGGGACGAGAGGGAGTAGGAGGGAGAGAGGGGAGTGAGTCTACGTCGATGGGACGAGATTCTGATCCCGGCACCGGCGAGGGCGAAGCCGCGAAGTCCTTGTTAAAGCGACCGGAGGTGGGGAATGGAGTTGCCTGTCTCGACTTTCCTCTATTTCCCTGAGAACATTGCCCCACAGCTCAGGCTGCTGAGCTGGGGAGTCCGAAAGAAATTCCCTTGCCATGTCGATTGAGTTGACAAGGACGACGGGTGGGAGTCAGAGTGGTGGGATGTTCTCGAGCGGGGAGTACGTTAGCAGGTTCGGGAGTGGGTGTCCCTCGTCCGAGGAGGGGAACAGTGGTGAGGAAAGCGAGGACCTCTGGGTCGTCGTGGGAGAGAGAAGAGAGTGGTCCAGGAATAGGAGGGCGGCTAGCTCCTCCAACAGCGTCAACACTTCGCGATCGGCGAGATGGTCCAGCTGCAGGAGTTGGCGGAGGAGGGACAGGGAGGGGTGCTGTAATGGCGGAGTCATCGGCCGAGGAGGAGGTGTCTGAGGTGTTTGGGGTAACGGTGGAGTCATCATCCCAGATGGGGTTGCAAAGGTTGCAGGCCCAAGTGTCCCCATCCCAGGCATTGCCCGGGTGGTCGTCCATGTAGTAACCTCGAAGGTTGACTGATAGGGTGTTGACGAGGGGGCGCAAAATGTGCAAGTACAAGTTGGAGGGGATTGCCATGATGACATTGGAGAATCCGTGGTCATGGAGGGCATCCAGGATAGCGTCTCTGGAGGAATGGATGGCCTGTTCCATGGCGGCAGCGTAGACAGGCAGGATCCCATCAGGGAAGAGCTGGGCATGGAGTGTCTGTCCGGTGGTGTATGTATGAAAGATGAGGCCCAGAGATTGGAGTACGGAGTTATCCCTATAAAGGGGGCAAATGGAGATGCACTGGGCCACGGCAGGATTCTCGAGGAGAGAAGCGAAGAGGATTCAGCGGGTTCAGTCTGAGAGACGGTGGAGTCGGACTGGGAATACGGAGGGGGTTCCATTCAAAGATGTAGACATAGGCAAGAGAGGATGGCAATGGTGATGGTAAGTGGAGGAGTGAGGGCTCAACTCGAGAGGTAAGAGAGGACTTGGGTTATGGGGGAAAGGCGAGAGGATCCCTGGCCTTATATTCTTCCAGGAGGTCCACAGCATGTCCTAAATTGGATTCGGGTTCCCAGGTATTTTCGGAAGATGGATAGCCTGTCCACGAAACGAGATAGTGGCGGCGGCGGGTGGAGCCCCGATGGGCTAAGATCTGTTCGATTTCGAATTCCTCTTCCCCGTCTATTATATCCGGTGGAAGCGGAATGAAGTTGGGTCCGTGTTCAGCGGTTTCCCAATAGGGAGTTAGAAGCGATGCGTGGAAGGCGTTGTGGATTTTCCACGTCTTGGGTAGGTGGAGTTTGTATGAAACAGGCGATATGACCTGTGAAATTTCAAATGGCCCTTCGTGTCGAGGGGCGAGTTTCCGAGAGAGGTAGCGGAGTTTCAGGTTACAGCCTTCGAGCCATACCTTATCTCCTACTTTCCAGGGTTTGAATTTGGAGGTTATGCGTTCGCGCATGTATCGTTGGGCTTTTTCGTGGGTGGCGGTGGCTTCTTTGCAAGCCTCATTGAGGTCTCCAAGATGTTTCTCTAGGGCAGGAAGGAAGGTTTTCGTTCCTAAGGATGGATAAGCTCTCGGCTCGTATCCCATCATCAAACTACAAGGGGTCTTTCCCGTTACAGAATGGACGGAGGAGTTGTGACAGTACTCCGCCATTGGCAATAGGTCCGACCATCGGGTGGCGTCTCCTTGGCAAAAGATCCGAAGATAAGTTTCCAATTCCTGGTTGACCCATTCCGTCTCTCCATCGGTCTGTGGGTGGTAGGTGGAAGAGAGGAGCGGATCATAATCCAGGAGCCTCGCTAGTTCTAGAGCGAAGGCCGAGGCAAACTGGGGACCGCGGTCCGAGATAACCTTGTCATGGAGTCCAAAGCGGGGAAAGACTTTCTCGAACAACAGCTGTGCAATGCCCTCGGCGTCCGCACTCTTGTGAGTAGGGGTGAAAATCACCCCCTTCATAAGGCCATGGTTGACCATGACCATAACCGAATCAAAACCCTTAGACAGCGGCAAGTCCGTGATGAGATCGACTGACAGACACTGGAATGGGCGGGAGGAAGTGACCGGAAGAGGGGTGAGAGGTGGAACAGTGGGGTGTGTGTTGACCTTGTTGGCTTGGCAGACCGCACAGCCCTGGATGAAGCGGCGGACGAACGCGGTCAAGCCAGGCCACCAATAGTCACGTTGCACCAGATTAACGGTTCGGTAATAACCGCCATGACCCCCCACGGGTGAGTCATGGATGGAATGGAGGAGGTCGTTTCTATGGGCTTCGGGCACATAGGCCCAATCCTTGAAGTAGAGTAGGCCGTCGTCAAAGCGCCAGTCGTGAACAGTGGAATGAGGGATTCCCGAGGTACCCTCATGCAGCTTGCGGAGCTGGTCAATGACGAAGCCGTCGGTGGAGCAAGATTGCTCGATGGCAAGTCGAAGGTCTGTGTCGATTCGTTTCAAAAATAGCTCTCCAGGGAGAAGGGTAACCTCGGCGTTGTCGTCCGAAGTGTCTAGAGCGTCTTTCCTGGGGAGAGCATCCGCGGGGGCCATGTTATTCCCTGGTATGTGTTGGAACAGGAGGTCATAGTCTTGTAACGTTAATAGCCATCTAGCTTGCCACCTAGAAAGCTTTCGTGGGTCCTTAAAATAGCACAGATTCTTATGATCTGTGAGGATGGTTACGGGCCGGTCGGTTCCAGTGAGATAGTGGCGCCACTCCTCGAGCGCGCGTATAACCGCTAGGAGTTCGTGGTCGTAGATGTCGTAGTTCCGTTCCGCTAGTGAGAACATTCGGGAAATGTAGCAGCAAGGGTATAGATCGCCATTGGCGTCCTTCTGCATTAGTACGCCTCCGGTAGCCGTTAACGAGGCGTCCGTCATGACATAGAATGGTTTGGAGGTATCCGGCATTGTGAGTACAGGTTTCAAGGTGAAGGCCCGACGGAGGAGGTCGAAGGCCTCTTGTTGCTTGTGCATCCAGGACCATGTCTGCCCTTTCTTAGTTAAATCCAAGATCGGCCTGGCAATTTCCGAGAAGTTCGGAATAAACTTGTGGTAGAAGTTGCAGAACCCTATGAAGGAGCAGACTGCGCGAACCGTAGTGGGTGGTTCCCAGGTAGCGATTGCCGATAGCTTGGTAGGGTCCATTGCGATGATACCCTCTTGGACGACCATCCCTAGGAATTCAACCGAGGATGCGTCAAACGTACATTTCTCTAGTTTGAGGCCGAGACGGTTGTCACACAACCGTTCCAGAACTCACCTCGTTCGTTGATGGTGTTCATTAAGATCCCTGGAATGGATCAACATATCATCCATGTAGATGATCAACCATCCTTCTGCTACCATATCCTTGAAAACATAGTCCATGAACGACTGAAAAGTCGCAGGACTGTTGCAAAGGCCGAAGAAGATGACGAGAGGCTCAAAGAGGCTGAAGGGCATGATGAATGCTGCCTTCCATGCGTCTTTAGTCTTGATCCGAACGTTATTATACCCCCAACGGATATCCATCTTCGTGAAGTAACGGGATCCCTTGAGTTGGTCCATCAAGTCGCCGATAAGTGGGAGAGGGTAGGCGTTTTTGATGGTATGCTCATTGAGGTATTGATAATCTTGGCAAGGGTGAAGATTACCATCCTTCTTGGATACGAAGAAGAATGGGGAGGCCATGGGAGAGTTGGAGGGGCGAATACATCCGGCTTTCATATGTTCATCTATGAATTCTTTACATGCCTCCTGCTCCTTAGGGTTGAGCAGGTAGGCCTTTGCAACCTTGGGCAGGAAGGAGTCATCTAGATCTATGCCGTGATGGAACGACTGGTAGGGCGGAAGGGGACTGTCGTCCTTTTTCTGGAAGACGTCTTCGAAGTCTTGGAAGTCCCGCGGGAGTTCCGTTTTCATCTTCTTTGTGTCCTGAGCAAGAGAAGTTGAGATCATAGTTTTCTTAATGGAAGGTCCGGTTGGCTCTTCGTCCAGTTGGCTCTTTGTCTTCCTCCTCTACTTCTATGAGCGCCGGTATCTCTTCCCGCTGTGTGGTCGGTTCCACATCAGGTACCTTCAGATGAACTTCTCTGGTCTTTGCCGTTAGTATAGGGTCGACGTTACGCTTCCACCACAGAGCTCTTCATCACCGTAATTTGTTCATCTGGCATTTCTTGTTGAAGACGTTTAGAGTATGGGTCTCTGCTGCGACATCTTCTCGATTCCACGTGTGTTCCCGTCCGGTCAGTTCCGGATCGCAGAGACAGACGGTTCCTGTACTCCAATCGACTTCCGGATTGTTGTCGCGGAGCCAAGGGAGCCCGAGGATGATCTCATCCTTGCCACAGTCAATAACAAGGAAGTCCCGGAGTTCGGTAGTTTCTCCGAGTTGCATTAGCACCAATGCCTGTCTTCGTATCAGGCCGTTTTTGTTGGGAGATCCATCGACATTGCTTGCTCGAAGCGGGATTTTTAGTTGCGTAGTAGGGATGTTGCAGGCTACTATGGTAGTGTAGTCGATAAAGCAACCGGTTGCCCCAGAGTCGATGAGGGCTTTTGTGTCAATGCTTTTGAACGCAGTTCGGTCAGGTGGGTAGAGGGTGACGGGAATAGATATGGATTGCGATGAACCACCTGACACGAATACTGGAGATATCCTATGAGAAAATTTAGCAGGGGATGACATTGACCCATTCCTGCTCCTGAAAAATCCTTGCCGCAGAAACCGGAGACACTCCGTATGCATTTGGATGGGTCGGTTCCCATTCCAGGCCACGTGTCCTGGTCAGTTCCAGGTATCTCACATGCCTCTTCTCCCTCTCTCACCACTTTTACCACCTTGATTCCATGTTTGACTGTGTTTCTCGTGGCGGTCTCTCAAGAAGAAGGTTGCGGTCCAAGCCCCATCCCCTGACCCCAGGGAGTAGCTGCGTCCGCGTCCACCCTTGACTGGACAGATATGTCATTGGGGTACGTGCCTGGTGATTGTTCCAGGACTTCCTCCGAGGTGGTCTCCCAGAGGTCCGCCAGCGCAATAGCAGAAAATCAGTTGTTCCATGGTCCAGATCGTACAGCCCTGGCTCGTGGTGCTGCCCTGATCGCTTCCCTTTGGCACTCTTGGTAAGTGGCCGTTCTTACCTCAGCCATGGCCTGGTAGCCAGCCTCCTCATCCGCGGATGAGCTACCCTCCCCGAAAAGAGTTTTGAGGATTTTAATTGTGGCGCCTTTCTCAATGCTTCCCATTTCCTCTAGGTAAGCCGAGAGTTCATCATCTCCCTCCGTAGTGGTGGTGGCTTGTGCCTGTTGTTGCGGGACTTTATAAGTAGGACATGCGGTGCGTCCGGAGGATGTGGTCGGGTGGGGATGTGAGTTGGACTGGTTGGTTCCGGTTCCGTGGTGGTTGGAAGACCTACAGCCAACCTTATGACAGATAAAGCATTTATTGCTCCGCATATACTCAGCGCGCTGAGTTGGCGACAGATGCATGGCATCCACGTCCATCGCGTACAGGTCTTTATGCGATCGAGAGGAGGGCACCAGAATATGTGGCACACCCTTTCGGAGGTCCCCAATTCTTTGCAATTGTTGCGAGAACTGGCCTGCCTTTTTAATCCAATCCTTGTAGTCGTCGGGGATCTTCTCGCAAGATAGGATCATTGTTGCGAGTTTAGGAGAGACGCCTCGGATGAACCATTCCACGAGGGCATGTTTGTCGGAAATGAGGGATTTCTCGGCGAGAAGCTGGAATTCCAAAGCGTATTTGGCGAAGCCATCGCTCCAGTTTCCATCTGTGTCCTTCCCGGCAGTCTGGTGGAGTTTAGAGAGGTCAATCCTAGCCTTGGCGGCTACGTCGTAGGGCAAGAAGGTGGTCTCAAAAGCCTGTTTAATACAATCGAAGGTCTTGAGTTCGTTTGGGATATGGGCGTTTCCCAATTTCATCAGCCATCCTTCAGCGAAGGTCTTGCCACGGCCCTTACTGATCTTGTTAAGGAAAGTAAGGGATTTGGTCTTATCCGTGAACACCTTGTTGTTGATAGTGAAGTAGGCGTCCATAGTTAGGAGCCATCTGTTGGTATCCTCTGCCTCCCCGGAAAAGTCCTCGGGAAGGCCGGCCTTTATTTCTGATACCATTTCGTCGTCTTCTAGAGCCAGGTCAATATCAATATCTTCCTCCTCAGTCGGTTCTGGGTAGGAAGTCTCTGCACCGGTCAGTTCCGGGTCAGGATTGTGGAATACGAGGGGAGGATCCTCTTGGATGGGAGATGCAGGCAAGGCCTGGGGGATGGCAGCTAATTCAGAGATGGAGGGGAGAGCGTCAGAGTTCCACCCTTGAGACTGGTTGACTTCAGCAAGAGCCCTCTGACGTTCTTGGTATACCGCGATATACTCCGGGGGGAGGACGAGATAGAATGGGTGATCGTCAGGTAGGAGGTGAAGTCTGGGAAGTTGGGGGAGGAACGAGGTTGAGACACGGTGGGTGTTTCAGGAGGGGAGTCAGAGTCAGAAGGTACTCTGAATCTGCCTAGGCGAGAGATGGTGGGTAGGGGGAGTGTCCTCTATGTAAAAGTAGGGACAAGAGGAAAAGCTAGTTCTTTTGTAACGCACAGCGTAGTAGTGACGTGGCATGCTGCGATACAAAGGAGAGTTCGCGAGTAGAGAAACAAGAGTGAGTGACGAGTAGAGGGATCCTTGAGGAGTGATGCTGAGTTTCAAGATGATGCGAAACCTAAGCTGGTCTCACCTATCTAGGAACATCACTAGACTCGGTGGTCACTAGAAACTACACTGGTATTGTGTAGAACTAGCTTAGGGAAATTACAGGAGGGCGAGAGAGCACCCTTATATACAGTAGGCCCCTTCTAAATAAAGAAAGGATGCGCAGCATCCACAGTAGCTAAAGTATGACTTGATGCGCAGCATATGAGTTGTAATGAGTCATGACGAGTCATGACGAGCCATAAGTAAAGGGCTATGCCGCAGGCGATGAAGTCTGAATAAGGTGACTGCAGCGGAATGGAAAGGAAGTCTAAATATGGTAAGGGCAGGGCGCCGTGTGAGACAGAAGAGGAAGGAGATTGGGAAACGTATCTGGCATAATGGAGGGCAACTCCATTACGAATACAACTGCGTACGGTGAAGTGAACGAGACTAGGAATTGAGTGAACGAAAAAGTGTAACGAAAAAGTGTACCCCCTCGTAAACCGTAACAGATCATGATTTATCAGTGCACCTACCTCAAAAAAGTCCTTGAACGATTCGGAATGCAAAACGCTAGAGTTGCTCCTACTCCCTTACCTCAGGGTTATTACCCCCTCAACTACAATGGTCCAGTTGACCTAGAACTGCAATCTCGCTTCCAACAAGTGATCAGATCCCTTTTGTACATTACATTGGGAACCAGACCGGACATAGCTTACGCTGTGACTGCCCTATCTCAGCATGTTGCCAAACCCTTGTCAGAGCACCTCGACAAAGCACTCTACATATGCTGGTATCCTCTTGGTACCCGCTACTATTCCCTTGTCTTTGATGGAGCCTCTCAGGCTGGCATGATCGCATATACTGATTCTGATTGGGCATCTGATCCTAACACCCGTCACTCTCAGACTGGCTGGTTTATTAAACTAGCTAATTGCATCTTCAGCTGGCAGTTGCACCAACAACAGCGCATTGCCTATTCCTCTACAGAAGCTGAATATGTTGCACTCTCTGATTGTAGCAAACAGGTGGTTTGGTTGCATTCCTTAATGGAAGAACTAGGATACAAGTTATGTCCAATACCCATATGTGGTGATAATCAAGGATCTATATTCATGGGATCGAACCCTGTTACTGAAAAACGTAACAAACACGTGGACATCAAATGGCATGGTGTTAGGGAGTTCATCTGTGAAGGATTAGTTGAACTATTTTTTATCGAAGAGGCTCACACTCCCGCCAATATGTTCACTAAGAACCTTGGACACGTCAAACTTGATCAATTCAGATCGCAACTTGGGCTAGTTTTCTACAACGAACCCATAGCACCTTAATTGAGTGCTCTCTTCGCTTATGCGCCCTATACCGGCAGCTAAGCGAGGGGGAGTGTTGATCGAGCACCATGTAGTAGCTCTCAACGCTACTTATAATACTTACTAGTAGTAGTGTAGCTTACCTTATATGGAAATAGTCACATGCCATATGTAGTATATAAGTTAGAACTCAGTCATCTGAGTTTGAATAACATCTTGTGTTCTTACCACAACCATCGCTTGCAGTAACATCCGCTAACCCCTTGGTGAGTGTCAGGTATTCCTCTACCATACACCTGTTGCTTCAACACCTGTAACAAAGGATGTACTTCTGTTTGGTGAGCGTGCTAGGATCCCTTTTTGAAAGCAGCCATGATTGTTTGAAAACACAGATATGATCCTTGACATTGCGGAAATCGGGACCATCAATGCTCTGAAATGCATCAAGGAGCTGCCACACAATCTCGTGCTTTGCCTTTGGATAGAGTGCCAGAATTTCTGAAGCAGGCTCTTGGTGGATCAACATCAGCATGCAATGATTTCAATTGCGAGGTCCAATCCATGCCTACGGGGATCATTGACTAGCTTCCTGCAGTGACATCATCATATGGGAAGGCCATGCGATCAAAGCAACTGAAAACTTTTTATCAATGAGTATATGAACAATACAAATTAAAGATGCATCCTACATATGGTAGAACCACCTCAAATATTTGCCTTTCAAAGAGCAGGCAGCTCCTTTTTGATTCTACGGTCATATCATTAGCCTGTTTCTTAACGCTCAACTTCGGCATGCTTTGCATGGCGTTCATCTCATGTTTCCATTTCCCACATTCCCAAAGTTAACCAAAACCCTTGTGAACTCTTTGTCCAACTGCTTGCTCAGGCAGAGGTGGTCAAATAACCTATTGACACATAGCAACAGATAACTATCAGGGTATACAAATATATTCGAAAAGAGGTAAACTCACAGCTGTGTTTTGAGTTTCGTGCTCATCATGTCATTTCCTTTGTAAGGTTCTCGCGTAACCCTCGCCTCCTGATAGCCCACTGTCATTAATCCTTGTACAACCTCCCCATAAAAACAGTGCAGTTGGTGCAGACCTCATTGGATCTGAATCTGCGATGGGTGCTTCTGGAAGTGTGATAGCGTGCACACTAGCCTGGATAGAAGTGTAAACACCAATCTTGTCAATGTTTTCATTACATTACATTACTTGATAAACTAACCTCAAAACCCTTGTGGACAGTCACTGTCTCCCCCCATTCATTGGTCTGTTGCGACTTCAAATGTAAACATTCGGTCTGGCGCATCATGATCGATATCAAGATTGTCGTCCTCATAATCGCCATCCTTCTCATCCAAGTGCTGGTTGCCATGTGTCTTTGAACATGACATCCTGTGTGACAGTGTGTGACAGTATGTGACTAATCGTGACACCCTGTGACTGCCAAAGTCATTGACTGCTGAAGTCACTGGTGGGGATACCACAGGCCCTTCAGGCAAACCTGGACCCATCAGTCATTGGTGATGCACATGTTTTGTTTGTATGTAGATATGAAGTCCAATCATGTATGCAAAGACAAGCACTCTACGCCAGGCAGGTTGCAATAATGACCACCATTGTTGATATTGTTTGAGGAAGTCATGTTCATTGACCAGTTCAGGAACAGTTCTTCTAAAAGGAATACAAGCAGATCTACATGTATGCAAACGAAGGACATCCATTAGTTGATCTTTCCGAAAATAGGTCCTGCATGATACCGAATGAAACCAAGCGAAAGAACGAAGATGAGTCATGGTGAAATACGGAAATCATTCTACCAAAAAAGCAAGATCAGAAACAAATACAGGCAAAAACTGTGGGGAAACATCAGTAGTCGACCACTGTTGCAGTGCATGAGCACTGTCAAGCAATGTGACAAACTTGAAACGTTTAAGCGCAGTCAATACTGCAACATGTGGATGAGATATCAGATCAATGGCTGACGAAAAAGTTAACAATAGTCTAATATGAATAACACAAACTCGCTCGACGTCATGTAAGTGATAGACAAAGCGACGGAAAGGTAGATGAGATAAGGAAGGACAATGGGACCCTCAGCACTCTTCAAATAACTAACAAGCACAAACACTCTCAAACAGGAACCGAAATCTGCATCACGATCAAGAGTTTCTCATCACCATAAACCTGTCCCCTTACGGGTCCAGGAATAGTACTTCAACAGTGTGCGATACTTGGGAGCACTGGACACGGTCAGTAACTATATCCAGCATTATCTAGTCTTACCTACCATTATCAGACAGTATCACAATTTTGCAAAAGTTGTGATGTAAATTGCAGCTCTGACAAATGTCAGCACGGCAGGGCAGCACAACCCCATACTACCAACCCATTACTTTCTGCCCTTATTGCGCTGACACTTACAAGGGAGATGCCTTCAAAGAGACAACCAAAGTTAACACATGGGACAAGAGAGATGAAAGTACGCCAGTGATGTTGTTTGCTCTCTAGCACCTTTGCGTATTGAACTGGACAGTCAACACAAAAACTCAAGGGCACGTTACTGCTGGATTCCAGCACTGTCCCAGTCAATGGGTCAGTCAACAAAAAAGTCCTTCTCAATGAGAAGATGACTACAGCAATCAAGGCAGCCATCATCAGATACGGTTGTTTTGACTTGGTCGAAAACTTCAATCTAATTCACTGGCGCAAATGGAACGATTGGCAAGCAACAACAGCAAGGTGGCACTGATGTGGAACTCATTCCTACTCAACAGGATGGATCGTTTCAATCCTGCCCATGCCATTCCACTTGTCGTGAAGGTGGCGGACGTCGTCCAGGATACCTTCATGAAGGATCCCATACATGTCCAGGAGGAACTTCCTATTGTACAGTTTCAGGGTACCACAGTAGAAAAAGGAGGGGTCAAGGCTGTGGGTGGTCAGCATTGAGTTAAAGCGATGAAACTATGGATTGAGGTCCAGTGGACGCGAAAGAAAGGGCTAGATATTCAAGTATCCAAAATCAAGAATTGCAGTGCAGATGATGACGTCGACGTGGAAGTCCGGGCTCACAACGAGCAACTGAAACCTCAGCTCCTGTCTGTGTCAAACTTGTTGGCTTGTGGCAGGGAATGGATCATTACACTTTTTGATGAAGGTATATATAGTTTTATTGTTGCATTTTCATGATTCAGACCTTGGTACCTTAGATAAGCTTGATGATTCACTTCTCCATCATCTTGCACCTAATGAAACAAACTTTATATATGTCGAATCTGGGGAAGAAGGTTTGGCACAATGCTACAAAGAGGCAGTTGCGGAGCAACGCATGTGGGTCAACATTACTCAGTCAAAACTCGACTTCAATCAAGGCAATGCAGCAAAACACTATGACATCCTTTCTCAACAGCATGGGTTCGAGATGGTTGGGCTCTTAACATCCACCTATGAGCATTACCTACCATTGAAGCTCTTATCACTTCCTAAATTCCACAACCTTATGCAAACATCATATGCTGGGGTGCGTGTTTGTCCGATTGTACTTCATTTAGTACTTCATTTGAGTGTGCAATTGCTAATCAAGCCTGTATTTGAACAGATCCTGAGTCATACATGCTGCCGTATGGATGAGAAACTCCAGCACTGCTTCAATACCCTGAATTTCACATGGGATGACTGGAGGAAGCTTAAGAGGAAATTGACCCCTGAAAACATACAACAAGTCTATGAAAATCTTGCCAAAGTCACCCCTATTCCCTCTGCCATACTTCAATCTATTTGTGAGGTTATTGATGACACCTTCCAAGACCATTTTGGCTCACCCCATGTCTTCGCCCACCCGGAGAGTTCTACATGGTCAGTTGCATGGGAGTTGTACAAGTTTGTGCTACCTAATGCAGTGAAGGAAACAGTTGATGGGATCATTGAGGATGGCCTGGCTTCAACTCTGTTTGATGATGTGCTTGTAGCACTCTGGACTTGCTCTGCCAAAATCGCTGTCATCCTCAATGTCTCAGATGTCTCAGATGAACTAGAACATTACACCTACTTTCCCTTTATGAGTCAAAGTGTGCTGGAATAGCTTGTCCAGCACTTCCGCGCCATTGAGAGGGCTGTTCTCGAGGTCTGCTCTTTATGTCACTTTATGTACTTGTCTAATCCTTGCTTCACCTATCAGATCTCCAGTTGGTTTTCCCTGTTTGTGTATATGATTAAGGCCCATGGAAACCACTGGAATGCATGTTCTGCGTCAGTGGAAATGATGAGGGCTGTGATGGGTCATACATCATTTATGTCTTTGGGATGCATTAACACATTGGATGTGGTAAGTCGGAAAAGATGAGCCAGTAAAAATAAGCTAATAATGGTAAAGATTGCAAGCGTGTTCTTCAATGAATACCCTGCTCTTTTGCGCCTTGAATCCGACATGATTGCTGCTGATATTCCCACTTGGCCAGCCAACAACAAGGCACTCCAGGCATACTTTGCAGATCCCAAGACTACTGGGAAGTCGAAGAAAAAGAGCAAAGAAGGAAACAGAGCACCCTCTTTGGAGCAATCTGACAATGTCACTGTAGTCAACAAGATGCTGCACGATGTTGACAATGCGGAAAGGGGAGCAGAGCGAGCACATGGACAGGAAAAAGGGACAATGGGCAGCAAATTGACCAATGAGCCATTTGCACAACTTTCACAAGAGCTGCAGGTCGCCACATCATACATTAACGGGGGGTCAAAGTTAAAAATGCTTACAAATCCTGTACCCCCCATGAATGAGACTTGAGTGCTGAGTGAACGTTTTCGGCTGTGCTTCAGTAGAGCTTTCATTATTACATAAGCGAACAAGTCAACTGTCATTCAACTGCATTCGCATCACAGCAGTCATTTTATTTACTACTACCACTACTCAGAAGCATCTCACCTGCAATACATGCACAGTACAGGTAGTCGTGGCTAAAATGATGAAGAACTGGAAGCGAGGTTGGACTCAAAAACCACAGCAGGCATGGTTGTGTTCCCCAATAGCTCATCTTCCCGGTCTGAGTAGCCATGGCTAGCAAATCAGACGCAGGACAACCTCGAAATCTGGAGACGACAGAATACCTGGCTAAGGATTGCTCGAGAAATGAATGACTATGACTTGAATCAAGCACATCACAGTCTTGTGCAGCAACTGTGAGTTTTTTGGACTTAGCTGCTGATTTTCTGGCATGGCCTATCCTGCAGGACACTATACAGGCACCCGGTGCTTTTGATGCTGACGCCCAACGTACGGGGCAGGAACTTCAATGCAAGGAAGAAACTTTTGTTGTTACAAGTACGAAATGCTTGTCTTCACATGGTTATGAACAGGGCTGAATGATGACTAGGTATTTGAGTGACATGTGCCGCCCTTGGCCTTCAATGACTCCCTGCCGGCTTCTTCACCATGGTGCATCACAGCGGCCTTGAATGGAGAACAGAAAACAAGTGTTCCTCAGTGAGCAACGATGTTGTTGAATAGAGTGGGCCAATCCCGCTGTGAGTTCCTCCTCACTTAACTTGGATTAGTGCTTATGGTGTTCCCAGACCATCAGATCCATCAGCTACCATTTGTCTTGAAGTCCATGCATCTTTTGAATTTGAGCCCATGTTGGGTACTGGTGAACGGCTGCGAAAGTTGACAATCACTGCAAAACAACTATTAGTGAAAAACAGATCTGTGAGTGGGAGGGCATTTTGCACAACATCCCAGTACTCACACTTGGCAGCATTTTTTTTTCAAAGGGTGGAGACATTGTATCTCCATGTTCATCTATTATTGTAACTGTCGAGCGGTGGAATGACGAGAGCAGCAATTCGTTGGCGTCGAGGGTGCTCAGTCCTCCTTGCATAAGCAGGTGACTTGTGCCAACATGCTCCCTATTGATCATTTCATGTCTATAGTCAACCACAAATGTCCCAAACATGCTAGAAGACACAGTGAACCATGGTCACAGCACTCTCTCATGTTACCGGAAGCACAGGGGAAAACGAGACCTGGAGTGTTCTATTGCAAAGTTTGAGCAGGCACTCAATACTTGTCTGGTTGACCATCCTTGTTGTGCAGCTGCTCAGTCAATATTTGCGAGTTGCCTGGCTTCTCTCGTTTCCTTCTTCCCTCGCTCTTCTCAGATATTTGCCATGCCGCCAGTGGGGGACCTCTTATCATCGTGAATGCAAGCCGGTATGGCTGTGATGCACTCGCTGTCTTACTTGATTGAGATCCCATCCATATTCCATTACAGGTCACACAAGAGAGTGTTCGCGACCTCTTGGTGGATCTCCATGCTTCAACTGAGCATGCAAAGAAGGTTAATGTGACAAGGGAGCTTGGGTCCCTGTTGCATAATCTCTGGGATCTTGTTTCACCTGTTGTGGATTTTCTGTTGATGACACTTCCACTTCAATCACGTATCTGGTGGTGCTCGATTGCCAAGTTCTCTCTATATCTCGTTGTACATCCCACCTTGAGCGCTCTCATTTGTGCCAGACAGCCCACTCCACCGAATACCTCTGGTGGCAGGAAACACTTCATTGCCATTGGTCAAGCGAATGCTATTGGCCAGATTGAACTGCCCTCCATTGGCACAGGGTCCCAAATGCTGGATTTTGCGGGTCGCCAAGGAGATTGGCAAGACGGAATGGGTGCACCTTGCATGTCATGGCCTTGCCAACCAATCATGACCATTCAAATCTGCGTTTACTCTCCATGACGGCTGCTTCATGATTGAGCAGATCATGTGGTATGAACCAGAGAATCCCCAATTTACATATCTCTCTGCACATCATATGACTGTCAGAGACAAGGATAGTCCTGATGAGGTGATTCATCTCGCCTCAGCAATGCAGTCCACCAGGTTCCATTCTGTGATTGGGACAATGTGGACAGTGGATGATGCAGGGATGAACAAGATCATGTCGACGTTTTATAACCATATGGTGGACGAATCTGGTTCTCTGGATCATACTCGTGCCATGTTTGGGCTGAACAAGATGATGGAATCAGTTGATGTACTGCTCGATCAACGGATCCTGTATATCTATCTTGGTGCCTAGTTTTGTTGTATCATGATTCATCATAGCTGCTCAATTGTCAGATGTTATCCATTGTTTTTAGTGCAATACAGGATTATGACCCTGTACAAGCATACACCCCATAGTCCAACTGATAAAACATGTTCGAATGTACCCCAAGTGTCGGGCAATTCTGATGGCCCCTGTTGTCTGGCATTCCATGGCTGGTGTTGTTACTTCCCCTCATGTCAACTCGTTGATGATGGATCAACTTGAAACTACCGATCAGATCTTGATCAGAGAAGCTGTGAGGCATGAGTGATGTTGGGCATGTGTGGTTGACAGAGAATTTATGTGTGACAGAAAGTCTTCCCTGTTGCGCTCACAGCATGTCAGAGTGCCAAGATTGTGCAGGACCAGGGTTTTACATAAAGTTTAGCTTGCAGCAACACACTACCGCTAGTTCTAAGGCTCAACTGACTCAATCTCTACCATGCAAAGGATAATTCCAAAAGAGGCTTTTGAAGCTCTTGCAAATGGCATTCCAGGAGACCCCGGAACTCTCCAGCTGTGGCCAAGGTTTCATTGGCGGTGCAGAACCCGACGGGTCTCAACGACGAGCAATGTACTAACATCCCTGAACCCATCCGCCTATGAATCCTACAGGTCCCGCAACTAGCGGCGTTACCAGGAAGCTTACATTGAAGTCATAACTGAGATGATGACGTCCAACTCCTTAGTAGATGAACCACCCTACAGCCCTGAACTCGAACAGCCAGTCCTTATGAACCCTGTGGCCCGCACGACCTTTGATCCAAGGACGCGCAGCCACCTACACTGCTGACTTAGACAAATCGGTTCCATTTGATTTTGCGAATGTGAAGACTGTTGCCGAGAATTTCGCACCCACAGGCTCAATTGTTGGCGTCGGGGTCGATCAAGGCGATCTTTCTCATCGTTCCGTGCTTTGCAGTATTCACATATTTTATGTTCTATCTGTCCCTGAGAACTAATCTCGGTGCCGTAGTGGAACCCGTCGTTTATCGAACGCAACTTCACTGAAACCGAAGCCACTCACTGCCACACTCAACCGTCACCCCCGTCTTTTTTCGCTGCGCATTGGGCTGGGAAGGAGGCAGACTTCAAGTCACTTGGTATATCTCCAAAGGGTGCCGCCGCTGCAATGAAGGACATCGAGATCCTGCCCAATGAAGCCGGCGTGCTGACTGTCCCTCTCCATGGCGATGTAAAGGCGGCTGCGCAAGGCAAGTATCACACCTGGGAACCACATTGTGTTGCACCGATGGATATTTTCAGTGGCAAACCCGTGACCTTTTATCTTTTTCGATCCCCCACAGTTCCATATCGTCCTTGGCATCTGTATGGGTTTGTTGGTGTCGTCGTACGTCTGCTCTTCATTATTCCTAATCGTTGACGGCGACGCTAGGACGCTGTTGTCTCTCGTTTCGATGCGGGTCTTCAACAGGATGAACAAAGAGAAGGAGAGGTACTGTCGTGAAAGTGGTAGCTCTGGGGATCAAAAGGAGGATTTCAGTGAAGATGGAGACGACCGTCCCCTGTTCCGATGCGCTCTGATTCTTCACCGAAATACGAGCCCTTGCATGAAGCCGTCCCAAAGCAATCATCGAGCATGCAGACCAAGTGACTTTTTTCTTTCTTCTTGGCATAAAGACCCTTTTGTTTATTGTTCTATGGGGCCTGCTCGTCGTCGGAAGTTTATTATCCATGATAGTAAATGATGGTCTGAAACCATGACATGTACTTGGGTTGTTGCTAGTGGTTGCTGGAAGATCTCGACATCCGCAACAATACCTTGGAAGCGGCCTTGGATTGGCAACCCTATACTATACTCGATACTACCAGACACAATACGATACTGTAACCAAGAAAAGGTGTGAGCCAATGGGGTCTTTGCAAGCACCAACAACGAGAAAAATTCCGAGACACAAACGGGATACTGAATTCAAGAAGGGAAAGACAGCGCAGACTGATGGGGCCCTTGCTAGCACCAAGGGGGGGAAGTGAATCCGAGACAAATATCCGAAACCAAGAAGAAGTCGATGCAGACCTGGGACCACATGCTTCAAGAAGAGCATACAGAGAAGACGCCCATGCCTATGGCTCCATGTGAAGTAGAACGCTTCATCTTCGTCCGCAACCTGCATTTCACCAAGAGAGTCCCGCTTACATAAGAGAAGACCTTGCACCTGCTTGACTTCGACGCCAATACCCTAAAGGAGGTCAAGGGACTGAGAGACGATCACCCGAGACTTGTCCTGAACTCCTGAACTCGACCTCGGCTTCGAACTGATCCTAAACCCCCATTCAACTACTTACCCCGAGAATCCCAACGACGGCCCACGACAGATAGAGTACCGACGGCAAAAATGAGCACCTGTACGGAGTATATCGCAAGCAGAACACCCGGGATGATCTTTGATTGCTTATTCATCGTATATACGCGGATAATCATCGTCACTCCAATCACCGTCAGGTTCAGTCGTGGTGTGGAGGGTGGTAAACGCTCACGATCTGCCAGTGCGCTGGGATTCCGTCGGCGTTTACACTCAAACCATCCACCCAGGTCCCAGTAGTCGACATTTCCGCTCTCCACGCTTCATTTGTATCCTGTGAATCAGCTCAGGGTTTGAAGCGTATACACTTGATTGCACTGGACGAAGGCAGTTCTCGGAGAACTCATGTTTCTTGTACGAGTGAGGCGGATGAGCAGCAGGGTTACGGTGCTGGAAGGGGAGGCGCATGGAGGCCAACGTGTTTATGCTCATTCCTCGCGTGCCGTTACAGTGGAGTTCCTCGTAAAAATGGTTCAAACTCCGTTACGACTTTTCGTTCTCTCAACAGCCCCCACGCCGCCTGATACGTATTGGAGGTTGGAGATGGTGCGCACTAAGCAAACGGCCAAGAAAACCACCGGCATAGTAGCGGCCGAGCGCCTCACCATTAAGATCGCGCCTAAACTTAAGGCTGCCGCTGCCCGCGCCTTGGAGCATGAACCACTCAAACCTGCGCTCACCGTTCCACCGAACCAGGGTCAGGATGGCTGTAGACGCAAAGTAAGTGCCCTTTCAAACCCAATCCACCTTCAAACCCATCCTTAAATATCTGTTCACCTCTGCCACTCCCTACAGGAGGTCCAACCTGTCCAACCTGAGCCTCCGGGTGTATTAGCCATACCTGATCGAGCGTGTTTAGTGCAATGGTGGCCACCAATCGGGATGGTCGAATAAACGATGACGTGGGTGTCCGTTTTAACGCTGTACGTGACACTCACATAGTATTGCCACATGTGTAGGGATTTGTTCAATTGTGATAGCTGCCCACGCGCTGCGTGTCGCCGTTGCATCTCAGTACCGCTCGAGCAGACTTCTCTCGCCCTCGATAGTAGCACGAGGTTTCTATGCGTCTCGTGCCACTGGAGGGATGATATACGGAGCAGAGGGGTGACGCCATACCGGGTAAGCCCTGTCCTTCATCTCATCTGTTGCCGTTCGATCCATGGTACCTCTTGCGTAGGGTTTCTATCGTGAGGGTGTTCCGCTCCTACCGACCCCAGTTATCATCACAGGCGACTTTCAGCTTTCTATCCGATCATGCATCAGCTCCCGGAACACCGTTGTCATTCATATTCGCGTTCACACATTACCCCCAGACGGCCCCGTCGTCATGCTAACACACTACCTCCAACCGTTCTTCGCACATTCTGGCAATTTGACTGTCAAGGACCTAGAATTCAACCTTACCACTGCTGCTAAGCGCAAGGAATACGAGCGGGCGGCTATGCGTCGCCTACACCAACTTGGTGATCTCAACGACCATAACGATCTCTTCACGCTCACGGCCCATAGCGATGAAGAGCGAGGCGACTTATCGATCGGAAAGTGGGATAAGAAGAATGTAGAAGTCACATCCTCGGTCGACACCATTCTTGATGTGCTTTTGACGCCGTTCAAGAAATTTACCGAGCATTCGATGTTTATCTTGTTGGCATGCGGCTCCATCATAAGGAAGCAGCCGAGCTTCGATGTTCTTTGTCAACGCATAACCCAGTAAGTCATTCTAGGAGATCGATCCATTCTCGTTCCGTCTAACGACATCACCGCATCAATCAAGGTTCGGATTCTCTTCTGCCGTTGTATTTGACGCGGATCGTCTTCATCCAAGCGTATGCTGGCCGTTTGTTGTGTTTCTCGTTGAGGCTGTCTTCATCGAGGGGCACAACATACAAGCTGCGGTTCCCCATGCTCTCGGAAATGCAAACAAACTCGGGCAACACTCGAGCGTTGACTCGAGCTATCAACTGCCTTAACATCACCAAATATTTCTGGGCCCACAGGGATTTTCGCCCATGGGGTCACGTCCTCCCTGTGCAATGCCCGTTTTGCCACACCCCTCAGCAATGGAAGCGGATAATGAATTCCGACTATACGTATATCTTCAAATGTCGCTACCAGAACTGCGGGAAGGATCCAGAGACTTGCAAGAGGGTTCGGCGTCGTGGTAGGCTCGAATTCAGGAAGCCCGAGGGGGTAAAAGTTATTTCGCAGGGAAAGACAACGATCTCAGGCTGGTTGAGCCTGGAGCTACCGTCGGTCGCGCTGCCCCAGATCAAATAGGGACAGGATGTCACAAGGACGTAGATCGTGAACTGTCCTTCATTGGTATCCATTCTTTGTGTTACATACTGCAATAAACGTTGTTTGCAGATCTCCTTGATGTCAATTCTCTTTTTTTTCCGTAAGTGTACATGGTATCGAAGAACGCCGCTCTCTCGAACTTGGTAAGCAAAATGAAGTAGCTGATGCGCTGTAGGCTCTTCCCGGCTACAAAGCTCACGGCCACGTACTGGAGTTCAAGGCCGTCCGCAAGACGGGAATGCGCGAGTGGTGATACATGATGCGTTGACTCAGAAGTCGCCCCCTGCGAGAGGGAACGATAGATTCATGCCCCCTATCCTACCGAATGACGTCGGATGCGGTCCTTGTCCTCGCGAGCTCCTTCTTCCATCACGCTAGCGTAGCTTCTGCAGCGACGCTGCCCCCTTGTCCAAAACCAAAAAGATGGATACGGTTGGGGGGCCATACACGCCTCGTGATAAGGTGATCGAGGCCCCAGCTTTTCCCCGCCGCGATCCATTGGCCGTCCCTCGAGACAGCAATAGATCGCACATCCTTTCCCCCCATCGCTCCCACCTGTTGGTTGTCCGCGACTCGCCACATCTGGACTGCCTCTTTGTCCCCGCTCACGAGGTGTTTGCCATCTGCTGGTAAACGCCAGTGCACGTATTGGTCTACGGCGAAATGGGATGGGGGTAGACGAGTGATCCGGTCGTAGATAAGTGTAGCATCTGTCTGCGATAATGAATTTCTTAACGTCGCAACCTGCATGTTCATGTCAGCATCGTTGATGGCAGGCGAAGAACCGGGCGGTTCGCTGTATACTGCGAGAGTAGCGGGAAGGCAGCTGTTGTATGACGACGACTTGCCAGTCCAGGAGAGTACCGTCACTTCCCCCGAACGGGATACGATCTCCTCCAACAGATGGCCAAGCGCGGCATCTCCTTCTCCGTAGCGTGGTACGATGTCACTCTTGAAGATGCCAATTAACGAGTAGGCCACGTCTTCTTCCACTGTCGCGTTCCGTGTCGAGGCGAGTCGTAATTTCTCTCGGACGGTGAGGTCATCCGGTTTGAACACGATGATTGTTTGACGAGCAATCTGGAAGGCATCTGCAAGCTCCTGCATGATATCCGGGGATTCCTTGTGGTTAGACCGGGTGTCATCAAGGTAAGGCTTCCAATCCTGGTCATAGAATCTAACCACTCTCGCGGCAAGAAGCTCTGGAGCGGTCCAAGCACGCGTCATCCAGAGACTTTCTGTGAGATCGCCAAGGGAGGAAGGAGACTCCACGTCTGCCAAATGGACAAACGTGGCCGCAGATGCTTCGTACCATTTGTACATCATTGCGAGCGATTGGTTCAACACCGTGCTGATCGTCTTGTTAATGCAACAGGTGTCACTCCACGCCCACCGGTATCCGTCCGAACGTACAACCTCACAGAACTTGTGCAACTTCTCGTCCGATGAAGAATCCAGCTCCCAAATGGAGCCAGCCTCATCGACGTCTTGGAATGAAAACTCCTCCTCATCCCATACGTGCAACAGCATCACATATCGGAAATACTCTTCCACTACTCGCTGGATGCGTATCTCGTCCAATGCTTCCGTTATAGAGGAAAATAGCTCTTTGTATTCTGGTCCCGACTTGAATATGCGAGTTCGTTCCGGTCCATCGCACAGACGACCACTCTTGACATCAATGAGCACGAGAGGGGATATCCTGAGTACTCCGCGAACGACGATGTCGATGTTTGTTTCCGACAGAGACGGGCAAACGTATTTCTTGCCTGTCTCTGTGCAACATAAGTTACAATATTGTCCTTCACATTAGAGTGACATTGACGACGAATGTCTTGATCCGGAGATGACTGGATGAGGGAAAACATATGGGAAAACGCATTGATTGCTTCGTCGTACCGCTGCAATCCATGAAGGGCGGCATGCCTTCGCTCATATCCCCATGGACTCGAAGAGTCTGCCTTGATTGCCTGTGTCAGTAGAGTTCAGGTTAGTGAGGTGCCAAGAAATGTGAGACCATACGTCATCTGCATCCTCCAATGCATCTTCCCACCACCCCAGCGTCGCTTTGGGTTCGGCGGATTCAGGTACAACGCAGTAGAGTATTGGACGATTGCTCTCTTAGGATCCTCAGATTCTACAGAAGCGTCACCGTTGCTTTCGAATGTGGTACAACACTTTTGAACGAGATCTGGCACCGAACAGTGAGCATATTTGTAAAATGATCACAAGATGTATACCCTCGTCCCAATTGGCAATCACCTCACTCGTTAATGGTCCTTCACCGAGAGTTTCGAGCATAGCAGAAAGCGGGTCCGGCACATCCGCATGGCCTGCGGCATACATCGCTTTCCATAAGTGCAACTGAATCGTGGGGCCAAGGCTGTCAAAGTCCCATCCAAATATCTTTCAAATAGTCAGTATGAATGCGGAAGGACTCGAAAGCATTGCATTACAAGGGAAATGACCGCCGAGTAAGAATTCTGGCGAAACGGGACGGCCTCTTGCGCGCGCCTAAACAATTCTATCGCACGTTTGTTGTCTCCTTCTCTCATTGACACGCCTCCGAGTATTAGGAGCATCTGAGCCTGTAAAATACCTTGTCAATCATACTCGAACGTGTCCAGCCCCGTTGAGTACGTACCCGTACGGTGATATATGGTAACTCGTCATCAACTATCTTGATCAGGTCACCTACACGCAATAGAGCGTCATCGTGTTTCCCACATTCAAACGAAACAATCGCCTGAAACGAAACATCAGCACTAGTGGCACCAGTGAAGACAAAAATCACATACCTTGATTAACAAGAGAAGCTTATGTTCACTTGGAAGGCCGTCGCCGAACACGAGGTCAAATCTGCGCATGGCCTGTTCATACTCTCCGTTTCCAGCAGAGGCGACTGCGTTTGCAATATAGCCAATGACACATAGCTGAACGTCTATAGACTAAGGCGTGATGGTCAGCAGGACCACAGAACGAACTACGACTGGGACTCACCTTGTTGGCACCTTCGAGAGCCAAGTGCCACTGTTTCGAACGAGTCCGCACAAGAGCACGCTGAGCAAGGGCATGTGCGTGATGAAAAGGACTCGAGAGACGCGTAATATCTTCAGCCAAGAGCAGCTCGACGCGAGTCCAGTCGCCCTGCGACCACGATTTGAATGCCGCGTCACTGATGCAGATAAAGGGCAACTGCGATACTGTGAAGGAAAGTGAGGTAGTTAGAGCAAGCAAGCAAACGATGTTTCATTAGAACTCACGTTTCTGGGGAAAAACAAGAGCGAATGATGAACTGTTAGACCGACGTCAACTCTGAATGAATGGTATTGCTTACATTTACTGTCAAGTACGAGCTTGGAAGGATGTCACGGAGACTCGGGAGGGTGACCTTCCCGTTTTCTTCTCCGGTGACAATGTGATCGTCGCTGGGAGAGAGCGCAATGGACCAAACATCGCTCGTGTGCTCGATTTCGGAACCGATTTGCGTGTGACCAGAGGTGTCCCAAAAGGTTAATGAGTTGGACGCGATAACAGCGGCGAACTTTTGATTGCGCGCTAGGATAATGGAAGCGGGTTGTCTGTCGGGAATGGACCACTTGCTGAGTAGGCTCCCAGAGGAGGTATCGAAACACTTCACCTCCGAGTCGCCTGACGAAGCGGCAAAAAGTTTAAGACCGTCAGTCGACCATGCAAGCGGTGACGATGTGTTCTCTGAGAACCAGCAAGGGATTTCCAACAGCTGTTGGCCATTCTCGCCGTCGTAGATGCGAATCGACTTTGGGTCCTCGTCATCGCCAGTACCAGTAATGGTAGCGAGTCGGTCACCGTCTGGAGAGAACCGCACCTAATGGTCTTATCGCTCCGGAACCAGGATACCTGGTTCCGAGAGTAGAATGCTAGGCCCTGTGGGGGTGTGAGGGGGTGTGAGGAGAGATCACAATTGTATATCCTGGCGTATGATGGACTACCAGTGTAACGAGGACATCCGAACCGCATTTCTTGCTGCGCACTTGATGTGGTCATAGTCATAGCATAACAAGGCCAGCTATGTAAAACATGATAAAATGATATGTGGATGCCATGTGAGTACGACCACAAAAATCACTGGGCGACAATCATA
>JBBPJO010000095.1:0-30897 GCA_038088815.1 Boletus nobilissimus | reverse complement strand
GACAAAGTCTGGCTCGAAGCCCGAAATCTAAAATGTCGTTCTCCCACCCCTAAATTCAACTTCAAAAGAGAAGGCCCCTTTACCATCACGAAAGTCTTATCTCCCCTGACATACCAACTCCGCTTACTGAAGACTTGGAAAATACACCTGATCTTCCATGCTTCTCTTCTTTCCCCTTATCGAGAAAACTCCATTTACGGTCCCAATTTCCCTTCACCACCACTGGACTGTATCCAAGGAGAAGAAGAATACCAAATTGAAAAGATCCTACGCCACCGTGGTCCTCCTTCTCGCCGCTTGTTCCTGATCTGATGGAAAGGATACTCCGCCGAAGAAGACTCGTGGGTTCCCGGGCAGAACCTCAACAATGCAAAGTCCGCCCTCTCAGACTACAAAAAGCTTCACCCCTCCGTTTTCTCTCCTTAGACCAAACTTACCGCTACTCCTCTTCTACAATGTCCTCCGTAACTCTTTCCATCTCCTCTGAATCTTCCCTTTCCCCTTCAAACACCGCTTCCTCTCTTCCCACTCCAGAAACCCCTACTGTTGTCACCGTTGAACCAAAGAAACCCTCTCCCGGACCCATCGCCTTTCATTGGTCCCCCTCTCTGTCTACCTCCCCACTCGTCTTAGAACCCACGTCCTCCACTCCAGAACCACCTATGACCCCCTCCCCTCCCGTTGTCGTCGCTGTAGACCTTCCCCTTTTCGCGAACCACCTTAGAGGACACCGAGGAAGCATTCCTACCCCCACGTATATCCACACCCTCGAGCGTTACCTCCTGGACTCTCGTTTATCCATTCCCCTCAAAGCCCATATGGATATGGACTCCGCTTTCCTCACTTTATACAGAGTGTACCACCAGACTGCGAGACTATCCCTTGTCACCAACGACCTCACTTCGCTCAGCACCGACATCATGGACTGTAGATGGGTAGCCTCCTGTCAGAAAGGGATCCTGCAGAATCTCCACCAAGCGATGTTTCAGATGGAGTTCGGAGAGTTTGTCCAGGATGTCGATCGTTACTGCTGCAAGACCGCTGCTGCCCAGATCGCCTCTGCAAGGACCATTCCCTTAGCTGGAGAACCTTATCTCTCGTCTCCCTCAGAATACACTACCGCTCCTGAGCCTATATCCTCCACCCCCTCCGTGTCTTCCTCCACTCTTTCGCCTGAGGAATTACTCGCATTAGACTGCGCCGAACGAAACCATGACCGCTCTACTGTCAGACTTCGTCCTGCCGAAATCCTTCACAACATCCCCATCCTGCCTAGCGACCCTCGTTACCACAATTCTTGCCACCAGTGTCACCGCCTCGGGCATATTCATCGTAACTGTCCCATCTACCAATCCCCGATCATTAACTGCCCCCAATGGGCACCCGGTCACTCCCAGGCAAATTGTCCCTTTGCCACCAGACGTCCCACTCTTGCGGATAGGATTTCTTCTGGTCCCATTCATTCTCATGCGTCCTCCCTTGCAGAACGCATCTCTGACGCCCCTGCTCGGGGTAACCACCCTCGTCCTGACTTCTCTACCTATCGCTCCCATCGCCCTTCCCACTCTTCTACTTCTTCCCGAAGGTCATCTCATGGTTCTACCAACTCCTCTCGCCCCTCCAACCCTCATCCTATTCTTCCTCCTCGTCGCCGCTCCGCCTCCCCCATGCTTGATGATCCCATCAATGAGGAAGGTTACACCAACATCACCGGTTCCCCTGGCCCTTCCTACTCCTCTATGTGGGACTAATTCTTTCTTCAATGGTGTTTCAAATCTACTGTGGGGGTAATGTTACGATTCACTCTTTTCTTTACCTTTCTTGATCCTCGTACTGCTACTATCACGTGTTCAAACCTCATCCAGGACTATATTTCTTTTCTTTCATCACTGACTCACTCCTAACCACGTGACCTTATCTCCACTTGCTTCGTCAGCGATTCCTTCCATCTGATTCCGTCACCTTCCATAATGTTCTATGCTTGCCCTTAACCCTCTTCTTTGTCTATATAAATCTCGTCGAATTACCCTTGTATTCCCAGTTTAGACCTCCTTGGAATACATCTCGTATCTGCGCTTTCCAAGCCTTGACTCATTGTCGACACTCGATCGACTCCTTGAACCCTAGAACCCTTGAACCTTTGAACCTTCGTTACGCTAGCATTCGACTAGCATTGCTAGATCTATTGGACTTTGTATTGCCATTGAGGGTACGCTCACTCAGAACCTTTGACCCCTTCGCGACCATCCAAGGCTACGTCCGACCCTACCCGGGCCAGTCGTAACATTCCCCATAGTCAGACACCATCACTAGGTTTAGTTTAATTCACTGTATACACTTGGGACTTACCATCTCCAAGTACATGGTCATGATCTCCCACACTGTGACCACTTGCTTTTCTGGGACTTAAAACCTTGTCAATCAGAAAAATAATGCTATTGTCAAACTCGGGAATGCAGACATGCTCAACAAGAAATGTCACTTGCATGTTTACTCCTACCTTTTATTATCTGTGATGGCATGACTTGTTGATGCAAGCTGCATCAACAGATGGATACCTGACTTTGATTCCAGTATCAATGGATGTCTCAAGCATACTGCAGTCTTCTTGAGATAACCTGGGTGCTATGTAGATATCAAAGGCACAGATCATCAGAGAAGGTGGCCACCTGGTCACTGGAGGGTACTTGGTTAGCCCAATCACTCCATGCATGGGCAGAGGCTCTAAGCTTACCATAGGAAATATCCCCATGCAACAGTCCCTCTGAGAGGAGTCTTGAGCCCATGGACAATGGTCAGTCACTAGATTATAAAAAGGATTAGCCAGAGGAACATAATAAATGAAAAAAATGGAATCATGATTCACAAAACTGCCTCATAATGGGAATATTCATTGACCAATTCCCCTGTACCATCACAACCACACTCCTTGTGCAGTAAGTATTTCTTATCATGGTTGGAGACTTGAACAGGTCTGAATCATGCGAAAAGGAGTTCAATGGACTGTGATTGCATCTCGGTACCTGTCCAATAACTTGAAGTGAGTCTTTGAAAGCCTCAACCGCAGCGAATGGAAAACTACTGATCATCCAGAAAGTAACTGACAATGAGACTGGACAGGCACAGCAACCAGCCATGAAACTGGAAATGCCAGTGCCAATGAACCAATGGGATCAGAAGGGTTACGGTACAGTGTGGTCCTGTGCAAAAAAAGTGACACTGTCATTACAGAGGTATGTCACACATGGCTGTTGCCACTGCATGCAGTGCTTTGGCTCAATCTTGACATGACTGCATGTGATTGCAACCATACCGACAAGTCCAAGTGGTCTTGGTAGGCTCAATCATAATATGTAATATATATACATATAGGCTTGGCACAACTCATGACTGCATGGGACATTGGAAGATGACAATAAGAGGGAAGTTCCCCTAATTCTGAAAGCAGATCCCAGCATAGTATTCTTGAGTAGCACTGATTGAGAAGAATGGAAGGATTAACTAATTCAAGAGAACTGAGTTCAGCCACAAATAGGAGGTGCTAAGTTTTTGTTGCTGGGTTGAATCCTTCACAAAAGCATCACAATCAATGTCAATCACACAAACCAGTGGACTGATTATCTAAGCAAGCAAATTCAATGTAAACATATGAACTCAGACAAGCCAGGCCAGTACTGGTGCTGCAGACAATTTGTCCAGGAACTTCTAGGGCAACACAAATCTTTGTTGTCTGCCCACAACAGTAAGACCCACTGTCCCAGGGCACTCAGTTCCTCACAATGGATTCACCATATCAACCTCCCAACCTTTTCAGCAGAGACTCCAACTCTAGTGATGTCCATGTCCCAAGCACCATTGACAAGGGGAAGTGAAAAGCACAAGATACATGTTGAGTACCCACATTGTCAGTGGCTGAAACCAATAGTACATTCAGAACCTTTGGATGGAGACAAAGTCAATTCCCACTACAGCACCTCTTATTGTACTTTCAAGTTGAAGATGACTCCTCTTCAGGTTTGGACATGGTCTCTGGATTTGGACCAGGCTTGATGCCTCTCTTCATCTATATCACTTGGCTCACACAGTGTCAATTCTGTTGACTCTGATGGTGAAAGTCTTTACCAGTCCATTGACAAAGAAACTTGCCAGATGATCATGTGCATTCATTTGATCCAACCTGACTAGAATCTCAAATCTAATCACAGATCCATAGATGGATATTGTCATTCCACCTCTTCAACATGATGAATTGGACCTGGCCTATTCTATCAAAGGCGCGTGCCTCTCCTCATCTTTGGTCTGGTATCAGTTGACTTGAAGATCATTATATCTAAGAATTCCCTCAGGGCATTTGTAAACAGTGCTTGCCCAGTGCCTACTCAAGGCCCTCAATAATTATGTCATCAAACCTGTTGGCATCTATGGTAGCAAGGAGAAAATTGTCTGGTTTCTATTGCAACTTGGAGCCATCAACAAAACTATGTATGTCATCTGTCTAAGAGGTTTCATCTTCTTTTGTATTCATGCCCCACTCTGGTAGCACAGCACAGCTTCTCATCAATCCCAAGCCTCCATTCAGGCTTGTATGTTGTCACAATGCCAGAGCAAACTGGAGGTGTTCATCAAATATTTGTTTTGTACTGGCCTGAACAAACAACTTGGGATGACTCTGCAGCAAACTCAGTTCATTGTGATCACATCACATTTATGAGGTTCATTTTATATTACTGCTAGTGGACATGGCAATGTTAAATGTATATTATCACACAGATACCTCACAAAGATGTGCAATCAAGTTGTGTCATTGATCTCATCTGAACACATGGAAACTATCATTTGGAGTCAGAAGGATAGTGATGATGAGGATGGCAATATTGACATTGATCAGGATGGGTCAGACCAAATTCTTACCTATTTCCATACCCAGGGATGCCAATGACCTCACCCCTGATGGCTACCCTAACAAGCTGAGTCATGTGGACAACCTCAGTTGCTCTTTCATCACTTGTTTCAATCTCAAGCATGCCATTTCAACACAGGCAAGCCATTGACCTCGCTCCTCATGGTCACCCTCACATGCCAGATTAGTGTAGTTCACTAGAGCAATTATTCTGCAATTATGACACTCTTATTAGACCTGAGACCTGGGCCAGTTCTGAGGTAGCCAGTGGAGTTAGAAAAACAAACTTGAGTATGCCTGCCATATACCACGCTGGACAACGCTTTGCAAGGCTGCAGGCCTTAACAAATAAACCCACAACCATGGCTGGCAGAGGAAGTGGTCAAGGATCTACAGCCACAAACAAGCCCAGTCCCAGGCCTGTCGGCCCCGTCAGCAAGGGGTACTTGCCAGATCAGGCATCATGGAAGGTAACAAGTCTCAGGCTGCAGCTGCTGGCTCCTCCACACATGCCCAGCCTGCACCACCAGTCATTGAATCTCCCAAGAAGACACCCATCAACATAATATGGGAAGGGAGCCATACTGACCTACTCGTTGCATGGATCATGAGCCATGAAGCAGATTGCCATATCCTCTTTCATGATTGCTCCTCCTCTGCCACCACATCCCTAAGATAAACCATCTGGTAAAACCAAGAAGGATGTTGCTGGTGTAATCACAAGACATATATTCACAAATGACCCTGATCATGCCAAGTGGTACACATCTGATCCTGCAAAGTATACTCTCAGTGTCCTCAACCATCTGGCCATGTAAGTCTTACTTAAATATCTACTAGATCATTTGGCTCATTCTCTTTAGGCTCAAATCTAAATATTGTGAGCAGCGCAAGTGATTCACAAGCACAGGTGGTGGTATCATACCCCAAGGCAATTATGACATGGGTAGCCAGCCCCAAAATCTTCTCAGTACATCTTGTAAACTTTCCATCTTATTTCTGCTCATCATGGGTTCATCCAGAGGATGTACTTTATGTCTTCCCATACTACAGCAACCTTAATTCCATCTGGAATGATATTCCGTCATTTGATCCTCAGCTCATATCTTCAAAACCAAACACTGACCATGCAGCAAGTTTCTCGAATGTTGTCGCTCCCAGGTCCAATATCAATGCATCATCAGCCAAGGATAGTCCTGGAATCCCGGATGACCTGGATGTTGTCGAGCAGGTGAGTGATGCACCTGCCAGACTGGTCACCAATGTGGGGAATGTGGTGATGGATGACATAGAATGGGATGAGCATACCATGGATATGGAATTGCTCCCTGAAGAGGCTCCCAGGGTTCGTTATCATCAGATCATCAATACTTGCTAACTGACTGTTAAAATTGACTTCCCTGCCACAGGCACCAGCTCCCCCCCTGACCAAGTCTCTTTCTCAAAGTCCAAGGGCAAGAAATCCCTCCAAGAGGGGTGCAGCATATTCACAAGGCATAGCCCATACTCCCACTCACCTCAATCAGTGCCCTCCTCGTCCAAGCAGCTTAGTACCACCACGAAAATACCAACAGCCTCCACCCCCCTACACTGGTTTTCCACCAAGATTGAGGATCTTGAGAAGATGAGCAAGGTCTTAGAGACTGGCCAAAATGCACCTTCATGAACTGCGTTGAGAATACATTACGCAATATGGAAACAAGAACTTGATATTCAACAGTAGGAGCCTACCATTAGAAGGTCCAATGCTGAGACTGAGTACAAGTGCAAGCAGGAGACAGGATTACTCCAAATCAAGCTACAGGAGACCCAGCAGTCCACCATCACCCAGTGTATTGATTTGCTGAACAAGCAGATGGAATACATGTGAATGATGCAGGAACTGGGATTACCCGTTGACTCTAGCATATTGCCAGTGGGTCAACTGGTGAACCCAGGGCAACTTAGTTCCTCGTCAGTTGCTGGGCCTTCAACCTTCCTGATTTTATCTTTATTCCAGCTGTACTGGATGGTGTCACTGACTCGTCGTACTAGTGTTTCACTCAAGATCCATTTTTATCTGTTCAAGTAACTATCCCTTGTATCGTACCAGTGTGCTAACACAATGATATTCATTCCTCCCCATTGTTGATGACATATGGCAAACCAAGATTTGTGAAAAGCTCCCACATCAAAGTAACTCAGAGTACTGGACCAGGTGAACCAACTGGAACCCGCACAACAACATCTTTGTCATCTCTCAAGACTTCACCAGCTTCCTATTGTGCCCATGGCATGGTAGATGGTCATTCAAGCACCTCTTAAAAACAAACAACCATGTTGTGCAAGATTAGGCAAGCCTGCACCCAGTGGACAGTGTATCATATATTTTCCATCATTCTAATATGGGTTCTGAGTTTCTTTAGTGACTGAAATCAACCTTTTAGGGCTGCATTCACATGCTCCACATGAATGCAAACCTGGTGACAATTGTTGAGCCATGCTGCTATGAATCTCACAGTGCATACTTTCAACAAATAGCAATTATACATTTTCTGTGCCTTTGACAGTGGCACATTTCGGAGTGCCTTGAAAGGCACAACACACCATGTCTTTGATGGGTAAGCACTATCAGCCCATATCCAATGCTTTGCAGAAACTAATACCCCATCTGTCTCAGTGACTTGTGTTCCCTGGATGCCCAACCCATAGTCAATGATCAACAAGTTGTTTACCATGACAATGAGCTTCAATCACATTGATTAGGACACATCACAAGGTATTTCTCACTCTTACCTGACAATTAAGAGAGTAATTTCCTTTCCTGTCTGTGAATGTATCACCATAGATCACTGGCTTCTCAAACAGGTTGAACAAGGTTCCAGTGGCAGCAAAAATCCCACCATGCCAGGCCATGCAAGTCTTTATCTCAACAAACTGTTCCACCATTTCCACTTCCCTCAACCCCACTGCAGGGAAGTAAATGAAGTTGTCATGTTGTTCAAGAATAGCAGCCATCACCCAGTTGGTGCAATTGATGACAGACCTGACACTAATCCCAGCCCACTGGGCTATGTCTTCAGGTGTGGTGGCATTGCCATAGTGACCTACGCAGTTCAAGAAAATAGTGAGTTGGATTGTGACCAGGAGTTGTGGGTGATTGAAGTTAGATTGGAAAATGGGACTTTCAATGATCTGATCCAGTATGCAGTTAAATATCTCTGGATCAACCCAGACTTTTTTACAGAACAGATGTGGTTGAGACTTGGCAAAATGGTCCAGAAGATGAAGTTATGATGCATGTAATGGTGGCTTGAGTATGCAGTTCAAAACACACACCCTTTCCACCTCAGCATGCAGTGCCCTGATTGCATCAAGTAATTGGCAGTAATGTGTGGCCTTCTGATCTACTGAATCAACAGACTCAGTACTCAATTCTGCATCAGAACCAAGCTCTTCAAGATAGGGTGTGATGGGGGAAGGGGGTGTGATGATGATGTAGTCTGGTAGGTGCAATGAATTATCCCAATCATCTGTATCTGATTCTTCCTCAGTTCTGTCTTGTGCATTCTTCAGTTGTGCAAGGCTGATCTTGTATTCTAATCAGTCAAGAGCCTGCAGAAGAATTTTCTTCTTGGACACTTGGGGCATCATGGAGGAGAGAGAGAAAAGGATCACCATAGCGCTTATCTTCCTATCAATGTTGAGTCTCTGGCTCCTTACTTCTCATATTTGTAAATACTATGTATATCAACTTTAAAAATGGATGTGCTTAAGCAGCACTCGGCATACAGAGACTTTGAACTCAGCCCACTCAGTTACACACCAATAATTGGCATGGAAACACCATATAATTGCAGAATAATTGCCCTAGTGAACTACACTATGAACAACCTCTGGATTTCCTTCATCAATTGTTTCAAGCACCTTGGGGAGCTGAAGGGTGTCAAGGATACCATTTTTACACACAGGGAATCCATTGACCTCACCCCTCAAGGTCACCATGGCAAGCCAAGTGGTCTGAATAACCTCGGGATCTCCTTCATCACTCATTTCAAGCACCTTGGGAAGCTGAGCAATCTTGAGCATGCCATTTTGACACTCAGGGAAGCTATTGACCTCATCCCTGATGGTCACACTGACAGGCCAAATGGTTTGAACAACCTCAGGATCTTCATGATCACTTGTTTCAAGTGCTTACCCCCCATGGTCACTCTGACCAGCCAGGTCATCTGAACAGCCTTGGGAACTCTTTCAAAGCTCATTTCAAGTGCCTTGGGCAGTCATGTGGTCTTGAGGACACAATTTCCCTGTATTTGCATTCTGCTTCTCTTCTGATAGGCCCCATCAGTGTTCCATTTTGTGCATCACACAATTGGATATTATGTGCTCAATGCATCCACCATCCCTGCTCCATGCACATTCTATTGCTATTAATCTCTTTCCCCAACTCGCATGGACTGGCCTTTCCCTTACCATGTAATGCACAGCATAGCGTGCTGCGATACTAAGATACTAAGCTCAAGTGAGAATAAAGAAAGAGTGAGGGTACAAGTGAAGTTTGTAGCCTGAGTGCCAAGCTTCAAGACAATGCAAAGCCTAAGTGGTCTCACCTATCTAGGTATGAACTATGTGCTCACTAGACTCAGTGGTCACTAGATACAACACTGGTATTGCATAGAACTAGCTTAGGGAAAAGTATAGCCGAGAGCAGGGAGAGTATATATATGGTAGGCCCCTGGTCCATGCATAAAGTCAAGAAAGAAAATAAGGAGTGGGAGTCTGAAGGGATTCTGTCTCCATCTAAGTATGACTCAAGTGTGTAGCATTACAAAGTCAGTTTGAGTCATAAAGTGTCATGCACAATATGTGCAGTAACACATGTGCTGCAGCAAGAAGTCTGAAATAAAATGCTGCAGCGGATGTAACGCACAGCATAGCGTGCTGCGATACAAAGATGCTAAGCTCAAATGAGGACAAAGAAAAGAGCGAGGGTACAAGTGAGGTTTGTAGTTCGAGTGCTGAGCTTTCGAGACGATGTGAAGCCTAAGTGGTCTCTCCTATTCAGGTACAGACTAAGCACTCACTGAACTCGGAGGTCACTAGAAATAATACTGATATTGCGTAGAACTAGCTTAGGGAAAATACAGGAGGGCGAGAGAGCACCCTTATATATGGTAGGCCCCTTCTAAATGAGGAAATGGTGTGCAGCACCTCTAGTCATAACGAGTCACTAATGTATGACTTGATGCGTAGCATAAGAGTCAGTACGAGTTGTGAAGAGTCATGACAAGTCGGAAACATAAAGGCTATGCCACAGGCGATGAAGTCCGAATAAGGTGACTGCAGCAGAAACAGAGAGGAAGTCTAAATGTAGGTATAGGCAGGGCACCATGTGAGACGGAAATAGAGAAGAATCAGGAGATGTATCTGATATAATGGAGGACAACTCCATTATGAATACAACCGCACACAGTAAAGAGAACGAGACTAGGAGTTGAGTGAACAAAAGGACAAGAGAAAAAGTATACCCCCTCAGTAAACTATAACAGCAGAAGCAGAAAGAATGTCCCAATATGGATATAGGTAGGGTACTGTGTGAGTCAAAAGGGAAAAGAGGATTGGGAACATATCTGGTACATGTGGAGAACAACTCCACTACTAATACAATATATGGTGGGTGGGGTGGGGTGGGGGATGAGCAAACAAAAAGTTAAGGAAAAAAAGTGTACCCCCGTAACATACTGTTACACAGAACTCAAGCAAGGTGCCAACATTGTGTGCTCTTTCCAATGTCGATCATGTAATACATGTCCTGCTTCCCAGTTTCAATCTCCAATAGGCCACACATATTCAGAACTCACTAGGAACACTACTTGGCCATACTCATGTGATCCCCCTTGAGGATAGGGAGGGAAACCCTACAACACAAGGCTGAACTTTATGCTTGACAATGGACTGGGAAGGTTGCAAATAGACCATGGATGGTTTGAATGGCACAATCTGAAAGCCTGACCTCCTCCCTTTGCAAAGAGGGACTGATCAAGAGGTACATTGCTGAAAGGAAGAAGTTCGACATGAGAACCGACATCTACACCCTGGGTGAAATAAAAAAGAGCTATAGTGATGATAACAAACATTGAACTTGCTGGCAAGGCCACTTTTCTACTTAAAGTTCAGGATGGATGTCACACAACGCCCAGCATTCAGTTTGTAGGTTCTTATATCATCCTTACTTTCTTTGACTGGGGTGGCTCCATCTCCATGTATCCTCTTGACATCCATCAATTTCCTGCAGAGTTCCTCCAGATCCTTCCTGGGATCACATTCACTGATGGGTCCATGTTTGGTTTCAACTCAACCATCTCCTCCACTCAGAATGGTTGAAAGTGTATCCAGATCATTCAGAAAGATGATGAATTCACCATCTATGTTGATATACTACTCTTCTTCTCTGGGATGTTACATGGTCGAGGTACGACTGTGTAGAGTGCCATGGTTACGATCAATGGAGAATTACAGAAAATCATTGTTAAGGATACCTGGGTAGACCCGCTGCGAAGATATACTGAAGGTAAAATATTGAAGATACTGGAGACAGCCAAAGTGAAGGGGATACCAAGGCTGGTACACAAATAACAGGTTCAAACCATGCATCCCATCACATAGGAACTCCTGAACCATTCAACTCACATCTTTCATTCCATTATCAGCATGGACAGTGACTCCCCATATAATTTGCACATCTTGTCATACTTGGTCTCAAAACCAAAAGGCTTCCCAATTTTTGACTTCACTTCCCTCACTGAGCTCCTTGTTGCCCTAATTGATTGTCTATGTGGTGAGTCCAAGTTGAATCCTTGTTCAGCATGGACTTATATCTAGTAGCCCATTGGGATGCTGTTCTGGTAGTGCATGTACTCCATTGCAATATCAGCCTCTTCAATGTCCTCCTCATCCTGGTAATTCGGTGCAACCTTGGTGTGGACTTCATAGATTGGGTCCTCCAAGAACCCAAACACACCCAAATTCAAGCAAAAATCCAGAAGCTTCCTCATTGTGGCCTCTTAGATAATTGGGACTATGGTACCCCAATGGGTGACCGTGATACTTTGAGCCCAACTCCTGGAATTCATGTTGCAGGTGAGACCAAGGTGCTTGGAAAGAAAGACTTGCATGATGTACATAGCATTGTCATCCCCATAGCTGACCAACCCCTCCCAGAGGATGCAAGTGCATCTGTTGATGCAAGTCCACTTCAATGCATGGTATGTCTTCCATGGATTTGATTTATTTTTCTTTTCTTGACAAATTCTAGGGCATGTGGGCCTGGATGGCTGCCAAACTCAGCCACATAGGACCTAGAAAGCCAGTGGTGCATGAAGCTCACCATGATTTGGAATCATTCTTTTACATTTTGCTCACAATTTGTCTCCTGTATGACAACCCTGGCCGGCTCAAACCCACCAAAGATCTTGTCAAATGCTTTAATCCTTTCTTCGCCATAAAGCAGCCCAGCACACTCAAATGTCACAGTCCAATCCACCTTTGGCTGGACGGCACTCATGATTCCATACATCTTACCATATTTCCAGCCACTTATTTCTCTTCTCGAGGAAGTCTGCAAGGAGCTCATTCTACCATCAGATGGCACAGAGACAACATGCAGGCAAACAGGGCCTTTACACACAACAACTTTACCAACTCTATCATTATGATTCCCTCCATGCTCCCAGATAATTGTTGGCTGTCAAAGGAGAAGGTAAACCCTTCAAGTGCTACAGTGGTACCACAGGGCAGCAGCACAACAAGTTGTGCACCTCTGCTTCTAGCACACACTACCGCATCCCCTAGCTGTGGGACCTTCAGGTTGTCCAGAGATTCCCTCCAACAGGTCCCTCTGATTCAAATACCAGGAATGTCTTTTGTGAGTGGCTCTGAATGCCATTTCAAAAATGAGGTTGAGTCATACTCTCAGCTGGCAAAGAGACATGTGGGTACATCAGATTTGCATGGCATAGAGTTAGAGGTATCAAGTACCATTACAAGTTGGGTTGATATGGATGGATCCGATACAGTTATATAGAGCCAGGTCCTGGGTGTTGTCATTGTGCTGTATATATGTTTCATTGTTTTATTTTACATACACTAGTACCAACATTGTGTATGTACTTGTCTTATATAATGAACTTTGACATATACAACCTTGTATCTTCACTTGCACTGTCACAAAATACTGAAATCTCATGATGCAGCTCCTTGTCTTCATTTTTGCACAATGGCAGCCAAGCACAAAATCATATACAAGAGTGAGGATGACAACAATACTGGAGATCTGAGCAAGAAAGCTCAAACACACCCAGACATAGAACAAGGTATGTGCATTAGTATACAAGTGGAAATGATCTCTAATAATAATATTGCATTGTGACTGAAGGTGTCAATATGTCTGGCCTGTGGCACTCTGAACGCTCTGGCAGAGGTTGATTGACCCAGATGAAGAACCTAGAGCAAAGACAGACAGAGCAATCAAAACGGCCCTCAGCAGTCAGGGTGAGAAGATCAATCTCATGGCACCTTCCTCCCAGAACACCAGTAGAAGTACCTCCTGCAAGGGACGAGCTACCTCAAATGAAGTGGGAATCAGATCACCCCTGGCCCACCCTCAGCCTGCACCTCCTCCACCATCCCTGTGGCCAGAGTTCACATTGGCAGCACCCGGTGAACAATTCAGTTTCAGGCTTCTGGGCAGTGCATCTCAAATTGAGAGAGATACTCAAGCTCCCATTCACACTCAGTCTCCCAGTGTACCATCACCATCTTTCAATTGTGACAGTCCCATACCACAGACCAGCAGCAATACTCAGGCACCCACTCACACCTGGTTTTCTGCATCCCAATCATTGTCCCAAGGTTCAGTACCGTTATCATGGAGTGCTTCATTGTTCTTGGGTGGATCTTTAGGAAGGGCCCCAACAGTGCCAACATCTTGTGCACCATCTATGTGTTCCTTGGATGGACGACCCATTGCTCACCTGCACATTTTCCCTTCCCAAAATGTTTTACAACCACATTCATCAGCTTTTGACTCTACTTTTGCTACCTCTCATCCCACAACATGCTCACAGCCCCATGCAATGGACACTTGTGAACGCAATACCAGTCCTGCAAGATTACAATGGACTGCCTCTTTCTATGGCTTACCATTGCACATTGATGGGACCAGCCAGTCTTTCTGCTGCTCCTGGCTTCTGTGCTACCAGAGATGTCCAGTTAGAGCATGAGGTAAGGCATCTGTCTAATGTGTATGTATTCATTCAATCATACATCCCTAGATCAATGAGGCCTCTCCAAGCAAGGATGACAGGTTTGTAGAGAAAATGCTTTATCAAGATGTGTCCTGGTATGCCTATGATACTCAGAGAATTTATAATTGCTATTTCTGTAGATGATGAAAACTTCACAGGGTCACCACCACCACTAGGTATGTCACCTGATAATTGAATATCTTGTCTAATATCCCTGCCATAGATGACAAGACAGCTGTCAACAGCTGACTGCGCACCACATCAGCAAAACAGTCATGTTTGCACAGTGGTACAGTGAGTACAGTGCACTACAGTAATCACAGGCAAAAACATCATCGCCTGTATGTTAAATTAATTCATTTTAAAGCATATTTTATGTCACTGTATAGTGAGGGACCTTACTGTAGGCACTGTAGGACTGTAGGTGGCTGTACATCACTACACAGTTAGTTGACAATTTGCTGATGCCAGAGTCAACCCAGGCCTCATATGCCAAGTTGTGCTCAAGATATGTCATATTACATTCCATGCCCCATCCCAATTTTTATCACCATAGGCAACAACATGGCTGCACCACAACAACAGGCACATACATACATCTGATTTCTTGGATTTAAGCCAGTCTTGTTTGCCTGTGCAACCCAAGGACATCATGAACACACACCACCAACCTAACTATGCACCCTGTTTGCCCAGTAACACCCAGTTACTTGCTGCAAGGCAGTAGCAGACTTCACCCACTGAGCAAGTTGTAGGTGGAGCTTTGCATAACATTGATGTCCAAGAACCCTCCACCGCATCCAGGACCAGCCAAGAACTCACCACCCCACCCAAGACTGGCCAAGAACCCACAACCACATCCAAATCTGGCCATTCAGTTTGCCCTGCCTCAGAATGTGCGGAGCTGTGGCAACTTCATTTTTACAACCCTCCAACTCATAATGTCATTGAATGCATGAAAGAGTTCTCCCATTGCAATGTCATCTCTATCGACTCATTCCCTGTCTGTGCTGCATTCAATACCAAAGCCATCAAGTACATTGATGAGGCAATTGCTGAGCACCAGTCCCAAGGCTTGATCATTTCAGACAGTAAGCTTGCGCCAGCCCACAACTTCAATCCCTCTGTTAGCTGACTGGTCATTCTAGGTTGGTGGCCACAACATGCTTCCAGTATCACCAGACTCATGTGTACTTGTTATTCTCTCCCCAACATTGTCATTTATGCATATCAGTTGTGGGAGAACCTAAGCAGTTGGCGCTCAGCAATGAGGAGCAAAGCCCATACATTCATCATGCAACAATATCAATGGGTTCCTGCAAATTGTCATGACCAAAATGTCAAGATTTCCAAGAACCTTTTGGGAAATGATGCGTTATTTGGGTTGATGAGCAAATGTGATACAAGTCCAATTCACTGTGCCAAAATGAGGGCTTTGTGAAGGCAATGGGCTCAACATGGGAGGTATGTAGCCCGCAGGATCTCATATCATCACCACTGATGTGATTCTCAGTAATGGTATGACTAATCAGGAACCATTTGTCAGAGGATGTGCATTTGATGTTGACCTCAACTAACAACATGTATGGACTGGATACATTCATTCTTTTATGCTTAGTTTGTACTGTCCAATCCTATTTTTTATATGCCAGACCTCTCTGTCCCCAATCAAGCACATCAGCAAACCTAAATTTTTTCTGAGTTATCAAAATCAATAACCTGTCTGAGTTGTCTGACATGACTGACAGCATGCTATCAGTGCTATCATTCACAAGTAATTCATCACTATCAGCATTCTCAAAGTGATCAACATATCAGCTTGTCAATTAGCCAGTGATATTAGTCCAATCAGTCCAATCAGTCAGTCAATTAATCATCTTGTTAGTCTTGTCAGTCTTATCATCCCCTCAGTCAGTCAGTCAACCAGTCAACCAGTCATGTCAGTCAATCAGCCAAGTCAGCCCATCAGCCCATCAGCTGATCAGTTAGTCATCTCTGTTAGTCACATCAGTTGGTCAGTTGGTCAGTCAGTCAGGTTTGTCAATTTGTTAGCTAGATAGTTGATTAGTTAACCAGTCCATTCAATACATTAGCCTATCAGCTTGTCAGTCAATCAGTTCAGTCAGTCAGGTCAATCTGGTACACCCCCAAGCATGTATTGTGGGCCAAGTGGCTGCTGGAAGTCAGGCAGACAGTCATTGATATCAATAATCCAGAAAAAATGTAGGTTTGCTGATGCACAATCTGTTGGAATTAGAGTACTCACTTTCTGCTCTTCTATTCTTAGACTCTGATTCTAGACCTGATTCTATCATGGTCTGGACTACAGGTCCAATTACACTATCACATTTTTTCTTATCATGACATCATAGATAACAGCCATTATTACTATTGGCTAGAGATAGTACTTACTAATGCTCTTGGCATTTGTCATGCGATATAACTCATACTTATCTTTTATCTTTACCTGCCCTATAGCAGAGTACATACATGGACAAACAGTCCTCTCATGTATATAAAGGAGAGCCCACACTATTGCTCTCATGAGTCTCTTATTCTATGTATCTTGTACTACCTGCAACATACTCTTCACTTGACTCCTCAAGCTTGCAAGTTCTACCTATTAGGCACATTATCTTCCTTGTCACTTGCTATTACACTTGTGACACCTACTGTCCTCAGCAGTAGAGACAAAACAAGGTATCACACAGTTTGTTAGGTTATGAGCCCTGCTTGACTCGGCTTGACATACCTTGCACATCCCTGTCACCCTTGTCTTGCAGAATGGAGGCTAGACTTGCTGTGGGTTTCTCTAAAGTCATGATCCTTGTAGGACATGTCTTATTGCTAATTGCTACACGCAATCCCACATATTGTGTGGAGGCTGTATACCTTCTTGTTCATGAACTAGGAGACATCTTCATTTGAGTCAATGATGGTTCTTTTTCTCTCATAATGAATCACAATGCTAACAACGAACACTTTATGTTGCATCTGGCTCTGTCTGTCAGACCTGAACATCCAGTACAACAGGTTCATCATGACTCACCCCCATCCACATTGGAGAGACCATCATCCTCCCCATCATCATCTGCTGCAACTGGAGTGATCTCTCTGGTTCATTCTGAGACATCCCCCTCACAGATGTCCAATACCCCTGCTTAAGTCCTTGTCCCTGAAGTACCTACTTCATATCCCTGTCCAGACCTTCCCAAATGTACCCTTCACCTCAGTCAGGATCTTATCCCTTTCCACATTTCCTGTCCTCACTGTCATCTACATCTTGAGGAAGGAGAATTCTGTAACAGTTGACAGTGGTATGAAGAACAAGAGAGAGTATCAGGACAATATCATCATCCACTTCATTGATCCAGTTTTGTCTTTAGCCATGTCAGGCGAGAGAACTCATCTATCTTATCTGGTCCTATAATCCCTAGTCCAGACTCCCTTCCATTCCTCACTCCAGACTCTTCACCACTCTCTCCCTCTTCACTTCCTCCATCCTACTCCCTACCAAATGATCTGCTCAATGGTGAACCTCTTAGAGTTTCAACTCCAGAACTTGAATCTCAGTTTACCACCAATGACCTTCAATGTATTCGAGAACACACTCTGGTCAAAATCTGTCAAGTATCACTTGACACTTTTAGTCAACCCAGGAGAATAGAGGAAGGCAACTTTCCTCCTTCCATTGCCACCAAAGAACCTCTGCCAGTATATTCACCATGAAGGGAGGATGGTTCCCTTCCTTCATTAAACTGATTGTGGACCTTGGGTCAACTCGAGGAGATCCTGCCAGGTGGTAACATCTTTTCAGGTGTCATCAGCTGAGACTACTACCCAGAATGATTTGATCCTTGCATGTTCTTTCATGTACAAGGATGAAACCCTCTCCTCTACTTATGCTGGTGCCAGATGGGCTTTTCCCTCTGAGACTTATAATTCCACACCACGTGCCCTAGTTCATTTTCAAGGTCACAAAGTTTTACAGCAAGATTTCTTCCCTCCTCTTTCTCACCTTACTTCTGGAGACATATATCATTCTCATGATGTTCATGAGGTCTTATACAATTCTCTTTCCCTGAATCTCTATATCAGTGATCCCATTGATTGGTATTCTCCTATCTCCAGACAGATGGCTCCTACTCCATCCCAGTGCTATTGAAACTACAAGTTTGATAGCTACCTTTGAAAGGACTGGAGATCTGTGAACCCAGCTAAATACTGGCTTCAAAAACAGATTAGAAAGTGTTCAACCCTTCCTAAGTTGTGAGAGCATTGCCTTCACAAACTCTATGCAGAACAGGATGACGGTAGACCACCTCGTCATGCTGCTGCCATACTTGGAGAAATTCAGAGATGCTTCTATATGTAAAAGAACTCCTGGACTTGGACAATACACTATACTCTCGAGCATAGTATCTGGACCTGATGATTGAGGATTGATACTCTCAATGAAGGTATTTTTCTCCTTGAGTATCTGAACACTAATTGTTTCCAACAGAAATGGCAACCATCATTTTAAACACAACTAAACTTAGGATCAAAGGATCAATCCTTAGCCACATCTCTATCCTGGAAGGACAAGAGAATTACTCTGTCTGGGAAGCTCAAGTTCGCTCCATTGTTGGATTAATTGAAGCTACTGGTTTCCTTGATGGTACTTATGCCACCTCTGAGGACATGGTTGATGAAGCCATCTGGAAAGGATCAGATGTGAAACTACTAGAATTCCTGGTCATCACAGTGAATGACCAGCTTGCCACCACAGCTCCTACAGAATAGGATTCCTTTGCTTGCAACATTGGAACACCTCCTGTTAGGACTATCTTTTACAGGTCCATGACCTATCAATTCTGGTGCACTCTGAGAGATAGATATGCCTCTTGAGGGATCACAGGGGAGTTCTACTACTCGAACAAGATCTTTGGGGCTTGTATCACACCTTCTCATGCTTCCAAAGATATCACCATGATGCAATAACATTTCACTAGCATCAATATACATAGCTGGTCTTGCTTTACCAGACCAACTCTAAAGCATGTTTCTTCTTGCAACTCCCTGACAACCTCAATTCACTCCGCTCCACCCTCATCCACACCATTCCACCAGCTGACTTCACTCTTACACAGGCTATCCTTCAAGAGATAGACATTCATCACTCAAAACTTCACCCTCTTCAATCATGCATAACTCATGTTCAAGTGCCACCACCTGCTCCTACACCCTTGTCCTCATCCCTGAATAGGACTAATATTATTCAACATGGTTTCCCACAACAGAGTGAGTGGAAGAATCAACGACAGCCTAATCAGCAGTTGTCTGGCCAAGGATCTTCTGATCGACCTTCTCAATAGAAGAGACAGTTGAACAGAGGGAAGATAGGATGGTACAATCAGTGACAAGCTAATAGGAAGGGAAAAGGCAAAGTGCCTGCTCAGGTATCAATGGTAAATGTGTATACTAACTATAAGCCAGACTCATATTATGGAATGGTTGATGAAGACTTCCCATCTACCTCATGATTACAGGAGATGGAGACAATGGAGATCAAACAATAGTTCAACTCTGATGTTGTGGAACATGGATGGGATGGACCTGTGGATGAAATGATGGACATCTCTCTGGACATGGCAGCACCCCAGAGAGCTTCCTTTCTTGGCAACCACCATCTCCCAGGGTGGCACCCCTAGGACCCCAGCAGGAAAAATGCCGGTACAGTGTCCTCGACACAAGGAAGAAAGCAGATCAATATCAAACCCCCCAATGCCTAACCAACTACCCAGCCCAGAAAAACCCTACACACAATCCAGCCCATAGGACTTACAAGGGACGATGTCGCATACCCCAGTGGGATCCCAACCCTGGACCCGCACCACCAGGAGCAAGGGAGACTATGACTATGTCTTCTCTGGATGGTCAAAAGCCGAGATCCAGGCTCTAGACCCCACCCATCAGATCCCGGATCTACCCACAGCCCACCAGACCCTTAACAAATATGGCCTCAAAATCCCCGAATCAGGCGTCCTGCTAGAATCCATACCGCTAACCCTCCTCGAATTCACCGCCGCTGCCCCATCTCTACAGAGCATTCACAAGGACATCTTATGTGCTCTATATACCACCATTCAGCACGCCGTCTCATCGAACACCAATAAGAGTGGACCCCAGCCACTCCAGCCAGACTTATTCTCACGCTTGGAAAAGCTGACGGAGCAACACAAGACTCAGACTCAACTGTTGGAGAAAGTGACCAATAGCCTCCATTCTTCCCTAGAGAATGCCTTACCAAAGATAGAGAAAGCGTCACAGGATGTGACCACACTAAAGGATGCTCTCCCGACTACCACTCAGACCCCCACCTCGTATGTGGATGCACTCAGAAATGGAAGCCCTGTCCAGCACAACGACGTCCTTGCCCGAGGTGAGGTGGAAGTGAGGATCCTTACCGTCACTACAGAATCTACCAACCTGATGGAAATATCAGAAAGAGTAATCATCACCAAAGCTGACATCGCCCTAGCGAGTATGGATCTCTATACTAATGATGCACCAGTCCCCATTCAATTCCTCAGCGCACGGAAGCTGCAGGAATCAACGATCACTTTAGAGGTAGACTCCAAACAAGGCGCTCAATGGTTGTGCATGAAACCCGTGCAAAGCCAATTCCTGGCTAAATTCAACGGCACCGCTGCCACGTCGCTCATGTTCAAAACCTATAAGGTAATAGCAGAATTTGTCCCAACCACCCTTCAGAACGACAACCCAGCGTCCCTTCGTGAAATCGAGAAGCGCTCTGGTCTGGGTGCACAGGCGATTTTTGCAATCAGATGGATCAAACCCACTCAGCACCGGAAGCCCAACCAGAGGGTAGCCCACGCTATCATCTCTTTCAAGGAGAGGGACGCAGCTAACCACACGATCTGCCATGGACTTAACATTGAGGGGCACAAGGTCTACGCCCACAAACAGTTCCCAGACCCAAACAGGTGCTACAGCTGCCAATCCCTCGATCAAACCCACTTCGCCAAGGACTGCAAACATGACCAAGCGTGCAGTACCTGCGGAGATCAACACTCAACAACAGAATTCCCGGTCGAGGATGCTAGCCTGTACTTTTGTGTCAACTGCAAAGTGTCAGGGTATGCAGCATGGAGCAGGACCTGTCGATCTTTCATTGCGGCTCATGAGAAGATCCTAGTGACGAACAAAGAGGTGAAGTATAAGTACTTCCCAGTACCCAACCACCCTTCCTCCTGGGAACTCACTGACGCACCCCCCCACCAACCAACCCATCACAGAACTTCTCACCCCCTGGTAATTACACCCAACCCCAATTGTCCCAACCTCGTCAGCCCTCCCACCCTCCCCCCTCTTGCTCCCTTCACGGCCCGCACTACGGCCCCACCCAAGATGGCTTTGCCGCCCCACCACGCTTTCCATGTCCGGCGAGAACCTACCAGAGGCGCCAGGGTGTGGGACATTCCCCGAGTGAGCCAATGGGGGAGGGCGGAAGCAGCATCCCGCAACGATCACAACAGGCAACACTTGAGGGCTTCGTCACGAGAGGCTCCCAACGCCCTGAACTAGCCAAGAGTACCCCACTGCTGAACCCCCCTAACAGCGTGAATGGACCAACCAGGCTGGCGCCCACGTTTGAAGAGGAATCATCATCAGAAGGCAATCTCTATGTCAACGCTGAATGGTGAACCCCCACAAACCTTGACCACCCCCCAACCAAAGGAGTACCCTTCGAATATGGCAACAGAACCTAAACAAGTCCCGCAATGCACAGCAGCACATGCTTCGCAATCTAGACCCAGACACCTATGACCTCGCGCTGCTCCAAGAACCAGTCATCAACTCCGTAAACCTTACCACAACCAACCCGCGATGGAATGTCGTCTACCCCTCCTGCCACAACAACAACAAGTCATTGCACACCCGCACTGTCATTCTAATTAACAAGGGCCTCTCCAAGGATGGCTGGAGAATCATCCCCACCAATTCCCCAGACATCACCGCCATCGAACTTAGAGGGACTGCCGGCCGCATCCAAATTTACAACATATATAATGACTGTAACCACAATGAGTCCCTTGAAGCCTTGGAAAGTATCTTCACAGATGCCAGATCTGTGGGGCCCGACCCAGATGGCATTCTGGTCATGGGAGATTTCAACCGCCACCACCCCACATGGGATGAGCCGTGCAACCACCACCTTTTCTCCCCAAGAAACCTCCAGGACGCACAGCCTCTTTTAGATTTACTAATCTCGTACAACCTAGTCATGGCTCTTCCCGAAGGGATTCCCACACTTGTCGCCAACAGCTCAGGGAACCACATGAGGCCTGACAACGTCTTTTGCTCCTCCCACCTCCTCAATGCCCTCAACAAATGCGATGTAGATCCTGGACTGCGCCCAACAAACACAGACCATTACCCCATAATTACGGAAATCGACCTCACCCCAGAACACGTCACCCCCCCTCCTAGACACAACCACCACACCACCAACTGGGAGAAATTTACCAAACACCTTGCCGGACAACTGGACCAGCTTCAGCCCCCATCTTGCATCCGCTCTGTTGAAGCCCTAACAGGTAGACTCACTGACCTAACCAATGCCATACAGCGCACGATAGAAAAGTGTACCCCACTCAGCCACCCATCCCCATGCACGAAATGGTGGTGAACCCCAGAACTAGACAGCCAGATACGTCAGGTCAAAAAGCTCTCACGCAAAGCTTTCGCCCTCCGCCAACAGCGCACCCACCCCATACATGAAGAACTCAAATCTGCCCATAATCAGCTATCCACCACCATCAAAAAAGCAAAGGAGGATCACTGGCAGGAATATCTGGACAACATTGAAGCCCACAACCTGTGGGACGTTCATAAGTATCTCGTAAACGAGCCCTCAGATCATTTCATCTCTCGGATCCCCAATCTCCGCATGAGCGCGACTGACCCCCCCCTAGCTCCCAAATTAACCACGACAAGAGCTCCCTTCTTTACAAATCCTTCTTCAAAGAAGTAGCCCTGCAAATAGAAATCCCACAGGTAGAGTATCCTGAGCCAGTGTGCAACTTCGCGCACATGTCAGATGAACAAATACACCACACCATAGGAAAGCTAGCGCCACACAAAGCCCCAGGACCCAACGGAGTCCCAAACGTCATATTCATTAAGTGCGCTGACTTACTCGTTCCCCACCTAGGCCACATCTACAGAGCAACCTTCTCGCTCAAGCACTACCTGGAGCAATGGAAGCTGTCCAACACAGTAGTGCTGCGCAAGCCGGGCCACCCGGACTACTCCGCACCAAAGGCTTACCACCCAATCGCACTACTAGACACCATGGCCAAGATTCTATCCTCATGCGTCGCTGACATTTTCGTCTATTTCGCAGAAAAGCACCAACTCCTTCCCTCCACCCACTTTGGAGGACGCCCAGGTCGCACTACAACCGACTCCATCCACTTGCTGAAAAAGTTTGCCTTCAACGCCTGGGCCCAACCAAAGGAAAAGTATGTATCTATCTTATTCTTAGACATGAAGGTGGCATTCCCAAGTGTCGTCATTGACTGCCTGCTACATAATATGCGCCTGAAGGGCATCCCTTCACAATACGTGGAGTGGTATCACCGCCACCTCCAAGGATGGTGGACTACACTGTCCTTTGATGACTTCGTTTCAGATCCGTTCCAGATCCATGTGGGACTTGACCAAGGATACCCCATGTCACCCATCGCCTTCCTGTTCTACAACGCAGGACTCATCGGTTTGGCAGAGTGGAAAAGGGACAGACTGACGCTTGGATTCATAGATGACACTGCCCTGGCGGCACAGGGGACTAGTTTTGAGGAAGCAAATGGAAAGCTAAAGGAGATGATGGAAGGAGAGGGAGGAGCTCTACAATGGGGAGATGAGCATAAGGCAGAATTCGAATTAGACAAAACGGCACTCCTATGCATCTCGCGTGGGAGGGCACCGGACCCCAACAATAGGGGCAAGTCAATTCCGGCCCCTCGGCCCCACGTCGTCATCCAAGGGCACCACGTCAAGCTGTCCAAGATCTACAAATTTCTCGGAGTAATAATACATGAAGAACTACGATACAAGGAACATGCAGCATACGCCATGGCAAAAGGGACAAAATATGTTTTAGCTTGTGGAAGAATGTTGAGAACATCGAAAGGGATAAGGAGTCGGATGATGAGGAAGCTATACGAAGTGGTCGCAGTACCTAAGATGCTTTACGCGATCGACATCTGGGGGACAGACCTGCTAGAAAGAGGAAGAGGAAAGAAGGAGAATGGATGGGGAGCAAGAGGTTTTGCAAAGCAAATAGAAAAGGTGCAATGCCTCACCGCACTACTGATAACAGGGGGCATGCGCAACACAGCAACTGACACTCTTCTCGCACACTCGGATCTTCCACCCAGCCGTCCTCATATGAAAACACTGCCACTGTGCAGTCCTGCGCATGTCGACACTGCCCAAAAACCACCCCCTCTACCCCCACATCAGGCAGGTAAGAAACAGGTGCAAACGCCATCGGTCCCCACTTCACCGACTTTACAGTGCCCTGGACATCAATCCTAACCAGATGGAGACTATCACCCCAGTACGACGGCACCCACAATGGCGCCCAAAGATCCAATTTGATATAAAGGACGACCCCATAGATGCAGTAATCCAAGACATAGAGGCAGAGGCGACGGAGGATGCCTGTGTTTATTCAGATGGTTCAGGGTTGGAGGGGAGGATAGGAGCCGCAGCGGTCTTGAGGAAAAGTGGAGAGACGAGGGGAGCGAATAAGTTTTGCCTAGGCCCTGAGGGACATCACACAGTTTTTGAAGGAGAAGAGGTAGGGATGCTGCTCGTGACAGAGCTAATCCGAAGGGAACAATGGGTACAGCGCGTGTCCATCACATTGGACAACAAAGCGGCAATTTAGGCAGCAAGATCACTCAAATCGGGAGCAGGGCACTATCTTATGGACTTCTTCCACACCGCGCTGGAATCTAGGTTGAACCAGACTGGTGCAGATACCATCACGATCCGGTGGACGCCAGGTCACTCAGGTATCCCAGGCAATGAGAAAGCTGATTCCCTAGCCAAGGACGCAGCTAAAGGGGAAACATCACCTATCCATCTCCTCCCGCAGTCATTACGTCACCAAAAATCTCCACGCACCTTACTGCGCAGTAAATCGGCTAAAAAACAGTGTTTCATGCAATGGGAGAAAACTCGTCAGAAAACCATCTTCAAAGCCTCACCGCGCACAGCACTAGCACTCCAGATCAATCCCGCCTTACCATCCATGAGCTTCCTAAAACTGATGAATGGCCTCTCGAAGAGACACGCATCGATCATTTTCCAACTGCGCTCTGGCCATGTACCACTGAACAAACACCTACACTGAATCAAAAAGGTGGACAGCCCGGACTGCCCCCACTGCCCAGGGCATCGCAAAACAGTACAACACTTCCTCCTCGAATGCCCCCACTATAGCCAAGCACGCGACCAACTCAGAATGCATCTATGAGGGAAATCCTGCCGAATTGAGGCCCTACTTGCTGATCCCGCATGCGTTAAACTCACACTCACGTACATCAATACCACAGGGAGATTCCGACAGACTCATGGAGACCTTACCCCACCAAAAGACAAAAATGCCAAGTAAACCTGACAAGCCCCACAACAGCCAAGCACTGCCGACCCCCTCTTTTCCTGCCCCCATCTACACACCACTTGCCACTCGCCTTGACCTACCCCTTCTAACTCTCGTGTTCACGGTTGACCAACCTCTTTTCAACCCCTCTTTCAACTTCCATCTTTCCTTCTACCTCTTACAGATCATTCCCCACATACATATTTTCCTTCATTTACTTTAACGGACCCATACATTACTATCTACTATTATCAACCCCTAGGGCACTATGCAGCCCACCTGCTCACCCATCTCGGGATTTGAGCCAATAACTACGCACACACACATTCGATGCACTACTATCCATACTATGAGCACCACCACCGCATGTAATGTCCAGCGAGAGGCCAGGCCTCACAGACAATAAACTAGGTTTTAAAAAAAGAAAAAAAAAATGGCAGCACCTGCTCACCAGTCCTTTTGTGCCCACTGACTCTCACTCTGACTCTTAGGAGAGATCAGAACCAACTGGTAGGGTCACCAAGCCGAAAAAGAAGAAGAACACCTTTGTTATTGGAGAATTAGTTGTGGGACAATCATTGCCTGGTCAATCGATCAGAGAGTTTCTTTTTCAAAGAGAAACTTCTTCCTATCTCAACAATTATGATCCAGTTAGATTCACTAGCCTTACGTAGAATCCAAGGGATGAGGTACCACAACAAGAAAGAGTCAATAGAGGTCACTGAGGCAATCTTCCCAGGAGTAATCTTAGGGGACTGAAGCCAATGAAGATTGTTATCCGGAAATAAGGCAAACACCCAAATGACCAGATGTCCAAGTTTATTCCAAATACAAGTTTCTCTATGATTGATTTCACATCAATATCCCTGAGAGGTCAGGGTGATTACAGACAAAAGTCTGTGTGATAAGAGCATCCTGTCCATGTGGTCTGATGATAACCTTACCAGGACCATACATGGAAACAACAGAACCATCTGCAATATTTGCTTGCTTGGTTTGTTGTAAAAGATGAGCAAAGTCATCTAAATATGGAGTGACATGATCAGTGCAATCACTGTCAATCATCCAATATGAACGAGTTTGACTTAAGGCATTTCCAACAGTATACCAGCTAGAAGACAAGATGTGATTCTTCGATTTAAATACATTACTAGGGTTTAAAGGAGTCTTTTTTATCTGTCTTGGACACTGTTTCAAGAATGCACTTTGCCAGCTCCATGCTCATATATCAGGCTGTACTAGTCTTGTTGTTCCTTCTGACTTTCCTCCCTGCAAAGGATGTTCTGAGGACAAGATGGCAGATCACCACTTCAGTCCTTTGATCAAGCATGCCTTCTCCCCTCTTGCTCTCCTCCATACCGATCTCATGGGACCCTACCCTGTTGAGTCTTGCTCATGCTCTCAATATGTCTTGACCCTCATTGACAATTTTTCTGGCTTTGCCATCCTCTCTTTTCTTCGGGAGAAGTCTGGTACTTTGGCTGCACTTTAGTGCGTGTTTGCTTGGCTTGAGACCCATTGTGGTTCTCATGTTACCTCTATCCGTTCTGATTGAGGTAGGGAATATATGGGCAGGGACATTCAATTATTTCTTATATCCAGAGGTATCACACATCAGACCTCTGTTCCCCACACCTGTTATGGTTTACTAAGGGGGGGTACACTTTTTCCCTGACTATTTCCTGTTCACTCATCTCTTGTCTTGCCCACTATATGTTGTATTTGTAGTGGAGTCATTCTCCACATGTACCAGATACACTCTTGATCTCTTCTTCTCTTTTTGCTCACATGGCGCCCTGCCTATATCCCTATTTAGACATTCTTCTGTTCCTGTGCCACAGCATCTTATTTTGGACTTCATGCTATGGTACACATGTTATTGCGTATACTGCATATGACACTTTATGACTCGAACTGACTTCATAGTGCTATGCACTCGAGTTATACATAGATGGAGACGGAACCCCTTCGGACTCCCACTCCTCCTTTCCTTTCTTGACTCTACGCACAGACCAGGGGCCTACCGTATAAATACTCTCATCACCTGCAGCTGTACTTCTGTCTAAGCTAGTTCTATGCAATACCAGTGTTATTTCTAGTAACCACTGAGTTCAGTGAGTACTTAGTTCATACCTGAATAGGTGAGGCAGCTTAGGCATTGCATCATCTTCAAGCTTGGCACTCGGACTACAAACTTCACTCCTACCTTTGCTCATTCTTCATCCTTGCTTGAGCATAGTATCTTAGTATTGCAGCACACTACACTGTGTGTTACAAAAGAACTAGCTTTTCCCCTTGTCCCTACTCTCACGTAGAGGACATCTCCCCCACCCATCATATTCTGCCCCAGCAGATTCAGAGTACCCTCTGATTCCAACTCCCTCCCTAAAGATCCCACTGTGTCTTCTTTCCATTCCTCCTCCCATCTCCCAAGACTTCATCTTCTCCCTGACAAGCATCCCTTTCATCTCCCACTACCCGATAGGTACTCCTCTTTGGAGAATATCGAAGCATATAGGGAACAACAACATGCTCTCAAGAAAGTCAACCAGAGCCAAGGTTGGAACCCCAACTACCTCCCCTCTGCCTCTGAATTAGCTGCCATCCCTCCCTGTCTCCCCACTCCAACTCGACCAGGATCACCAATCCCTGACAAGGAAGTCCCTGTAGTTTTCCATGATGTTGACCCGGAACTGACTGCAGCAACCTCTCCTGACTTTGACCCGGCTCCAGAAGACAACAATATGGTTTCAGAAATAAAGGCCAGCCCTCCTGAGGACTTTTCCAGGGAGGCAGAGAACGCTAACAGATGGCTCCTCTCTATAAAAGCCTACTTCACCATCAATGACAAGCTTTTCACGGATACAACCAAATGCCATACTTTCCTGAATAAGATTAGTAAGGGCTGTGGAAAGACTTTCACTGAAGGATGGCTTATGAAACTGGGTAATACCCATATACTGAACGAACTAAAGACCTTTGACCAGATTAAACAGGTGTTTGAGACCACTTTCTCCCCCTACGACATAGCTGCCAAGGCTAGGATTGACCTCTCCAAACTTCACCAAGCTGCTGGAAAAGATTCCAATGGAACTTGGAGTAACAGGTTCACTATGTATGCTTCACAGTTCCAGCTTCTTGCTGAGAAGTCTGGAATCACAAACAAACACACTCTCCTGGAGTGGTTCATCCACGGCCTTAGCCCTAAGCTCACAACTATGATCCTTTCTTGCGACAAGATCCCTGATGACTACAAGGACTGGATAAAGAAAGCTGGCCAATTCTCCCAACAGCTGTGGAGGATTGGAGATTTAAGAAAGGGTGTTCCTCATATCCCAGCACCCTCTTCCTGTTCACACCGAGACCCATATGTGATGGACGTAGATGCCGTATGCCTATTGCTAACTCAGTGTGCTGAGTACATGTGGAGCAATAAGTGCTTTATCTGTCACAAGGTTGGCTATAGGTCCCCCAACCACACCAGATCCAGAACCGACCAGACCTCATGTCCCCGCCCAACCACATTTTCCGGACGCACCACATGTCCTACTTACAAAGTCCCACAATGATGGGCATGAACCACCACCACCATAGAGGAGGAGGATAAACTCTTGGCTTACCTAGAAGGAATGGATAGCACAGAGAAAGGCACCATGATTAAGATCCTCAAAACTGCTTTCAGGGAGGGCAGCTCATCCGCAGATGAGGAGGAAGGCTACCAAGCCATGGCTGAGGTGAGAACAGCCACTTACCGAGAGTGCCAAAAGGAAGCAACCAGGGCAGCACCACAAGCCAGGGCTGTATGGTCTGGACCATGGAACAATAGGTTTTCCACTATCATGCCGGTGGACCTCTGGACAATCACCCTGGAGGAAGTCCCGGATTATTATCCAGGCATGTATGCAAATGGTGATAATTTCCAACCAATGCTGGAGGCGGTGTCATTTGTTCAGGATTTGGACTACTAGATGCTAGGTTAATCTATGCACAGTTATCCTCTGGGCCCAATCTGACTATAAGCTGGTGATAGGACAACGCTAACTACCAGATCAAACAGAAGAAAAGGAATATAGAACTAGTCTACTGAGTGAGTGAGAGTACTTAGTCAATTGGCTCCCCAGTTGTTCTTCCTTTCCTGACTATTGTCTAAGGAAAAAGGGTTGGCTTATTCCTAGCTATGTAGGTATACTACTGGTCTTCCTCTACTGCTATGAGTCTAGTAGAAACTAGAGAAAAGTAACTAGATGTACTAGATACAAGGAAATGCAATAACTTGTAAGCCTCACTGTGCTCCAAGTATTACTGCTGCGATAGGGGCTATAAGCCGAAATGGAAGCTTATGTGGTGATGTAATTTACACCAACAAAGTGTGGGATGATCTCTAAAACTGATAGAGATATAGGCTAAACAGTAGTAAAATGTCTAATAAAATGTTAGTGGTGATTCCTGGGAATCTGGGGTGGCTATGCCAGTGGATAAGGGGTGAGAAAATACTAGATATGTCTCTCAGTTCACACGCAATATTGGTTATTGGATAAACCTTTCTATTGGGCAACTGGAGTATATCTGAGTCACAAGATTTAGCAGGTGATTCCTAATGCAAGTGTCCCAAGTATTCCTAGGCTAGATTTACTTAGGTTACAGTTGGCAGCATTTGCCCACTTGGGAACAAGGTAAGGTAATCTGATTGGTGCTGTTTTCTGCTTAGTACAGGCTACCAAAGGGGACTAGCTAAGTCTTATCTTAGACTAGTCTAGCTATCTAACTACTTTAGCTAGATTGCTACTGAGATGGGTTGTGTATTACACTCTCTCCAAATGAGCTCCAAATGAGCTGTTATTGAGCTAATAATAAGCTGCTTCTTGGTGACCAAATTCACTCCTTTTATACATAATTACATGATGCTGTGTTACTCTATATATCCACTTCTGGGCTGTGCACTCTCCCTACAGCTTACCAAGCACAAGTGATCTGATTGGTTGGCCAAGAGAATGATTACTAATGATAGGGGCGTGGCTGTGCACAAAGGC
>JBBPJO010000094.1:0-31106 GCA_038088815.1 Boletus nobilissimus | reverse complement strand
ATCTCCTGCTAAATTTTCTCATAGGTTATCTCCAGTATTCGTGTCAGGTGGTTCATCGCAATCCATATCTATTCCCGTCACCCTCTACCCACCTGACCGAACTGCGTTCAAAAGCGTTGACACAAAATCCCTCATCGACTCTGGGGCAACTGGTTGTTTTATTGACTACGCTACCGTGGTAGCCTGCGACATCCCTACTACGCGACTAAAGATCCCGCTTCGAGCAAGCAACGTCGATGGATCCCCCAACAAAAACGGCCTAATACGAAAACAGGCATCGGTGCTAATGCAACTTGGAGAAACCACCGAACTCCGAGACTTCCTTGTTATTGACTGTGGCAAGGATGAGATCATCCTTGGGCTCCCTTGGCTCCGTGACAACAATCCGGAGGTCAATTGGAGTACAGGAACCGTTCGTCTCTGCGATCCGGAACCAACCGGACGGGAACGTACGTGGAATCGAGAAGACGTCGCGGCCGAGGCCCATACTTTAAATGTCTTCAACCGAAAATGCCAGATGAACAAATTGCGGCGACGAAGAGCTCTGTGGTGGAAGCATAACGTCGACCCCATACTAACGGCAAAGACCAGAGAAGTTCATCTGAAGGTACCTGACATGGGACCGACCACGCAGCGGGAAGAGATACCGGCGCTCATAGATGTGGAGGAGGATGACGAAGAGCCAACCGGACCTTCCATTAGAAAAACTACGATCTCGACTTCTCTCGCCCAAGACGCGAAGAAGACCAAGACGGAACTCCCGCGGGACTTCCAAGACTTTGAGGACGTCTTCCAGAAAAAGGACGACAGTCCCCTTCCGCCCTACCAGTCATTCGATCACAGCATAGATCTAGACGACTCTTTCCTACCCAAGGTTGCAAAGGCCTACCCGCTCAACCCCAAGGAGCGAGAGGCATGTAAAGAATTCATCGACGAACATATGAAAGCCGGACGTATTCGCCCCTCCAACTCTCCCATGGCTTCCCCATTCTTCTTCGTATCCAAGAAGGACAGTAATCTTCGCCCCTGCCAAGATTATCGATATCTCAATGAGCATACCATCAAGAACACCTACCCTCTCCCGCTCATCAGCGACTTGATGGATCAGCTCAAGGGATCCCACTACTTCACGAAGATGGATATCTGTTGGGGGTATAATAACGTCCGGATTAAGACTAAAGACGCCTGGAAGGCGGCATTCATCACGCCCTTCGGCCTCTTCAAGCCTCTTGTCATGTTCTTCGGCCTTTGCAACAGTCCAGTGACTTTTCAGTTGTTCATGGACTACATTTTCAAGGATATGGTAGCGGAAGGATGGTTGATCATCTACATGGATGATATGTTGATCCATTCCAGGGATCTTACCGAACATCACCAATGAACGAGGCGAGTTCTGGAACAGTTGCGTGACAACCGTCTCGGCCTCAAATTGGAAAAGTGTATGTTCGACGCATCCTCGGTTGAATTCCTAGGGATGGTCGTCCAAGAGGGTATCATTGCGATGGACCCTACCAAGCTATCGGCAATCACTACCTGGGAACCACCTACTACGGTTCGCGCAGTCTGCTCCTTCATAGGGTTCTGCAACTTCTACCGCAAGTTTATTCCGAACTTTTCGGAAATTGCCAGGCCGATCTTGGATTTGACGAAGAGAGGGCAGCTGTGGTCCTGGACACACAAGCAACAACAGGCCTTTGACCTCCTCCGTCGAGCCTTCACCTCAAAACCCGTACTCACAATGCCGGATACCTCCACACCATTCTACGTTATGATGGACGCCTCCTTAACCGCTACCGGAGGCGTGCTGATGCAGAAGGACACCAATGGCGACTTACACCCTTGCTGCTACATCTCTCGAACGTTCTCACCGGCGGAACGCAACTATGACATTTATGATCGCGAACTCCTGGTGGTTATACGTGCGCTAGAGGAGTGGCGCCACTACCTCACCGGAACCGACCGGCCCATAACCATCCTCACAGATCACAAGAATCTGTGTTATTTTAAGGACCCACAAAAGCTTTCTAGGCGGCAAGCTAGATGGCTATTGATGCTACAGGACTATGACCTCCTGTTCCAACACGTACCGGGGAATAACATGGCCCCCGCGGACGCTCTCTCTCGAAAGGACGCCCTGGATACTTCGGACAATAATGCCGAGGTTACCCTACTCCCTGGGGAGCTATTTTTGAAACGAATCGACATGGACCTTCGGCACACTATCGAACAATCATGCACTACCAACAGCTTTGTCATTGACCAGCTCCGTAAACTGCACGAGGGAACCTCGGGAATCCCTCGTTCTACTATCCATGACTGGCACTTTGACGATGGCCTACTCTATTTTAAGGATTGGGCCTATGTCCCCAAGGCCCACCGGAATGACCTCCTCCATTCCATCCATGACTCGCCTGCGGGGGGTCATGGCGGTTATTACCGGACCGTTAATCAGGTACAGCGTGACTATTGGTGGCCCGGCTTGACCACGTTTGTCCGTCGCTTCATCCAGGGATGCGTGGTTTGCCAGGCCAACAAGGTCAACACACACCCCACTGTTCCACCTCTCACCCCTCTTCCGGTCGCTTCCTCCCCCCCCTTCCAATGTCTGTCGGTCGATCTCATCACGGACTTGCCGCTGTCTAAAGGTTTTGATTCGGTTATGGTCGTGGTCGACCATGGCCTTACAAAGGGGGTAATTTTCACCCCTACTCATAAGAGTGCGGACGCCGAGGGCGTCGCGCAGCTATTTTTCGAAAAATTTCATACATACACCACCAGACAGACACTCCACGCCCAGCTCTTCCCCAATGGGATCCTGCCTGTCTACGCCACCGCCATGGAACAGGCCATCCATTCCTCCAGAGACGCTGTCTTGGATGCCCTCCATGACCACGGATTCTCCGATGTCATCATGGCAATCCCCTCCAACCTGTACCTGCATGTTTTGCGCCCCCTCGTCAACACCCTATCAGTCAACCTTCGAGGTTACTACATGGACGACCACCCGGGCAACGCCTGGGATGGGGACACTTGGGCCCGCAACCTTCACAACCCCATCTGGGATGACGACTCCACCATCACCCCAAACGCCTCGTCCTCAGACTCCTCCTCCTCGGCCGATGACTCCGCCATTACAGCACCTCTCCCTGTCCCTCCTCCGCCAACTCCCGCAGCTGGACCATCTCGCAGATCGCAAAGTGCTGACGCTACTAGAGGAGCTAGCCGCCCTCCTATTCCCGGACCACTCTCCTCTCTCTCTCATGACGACCCTGAGGTCCTCGCTTTCCTCGCCACCGTTCCCCTCCTCGGACAAGGGACACCTACCCCTGAACCCACTAACATACTCCCTGCTCGAGAACATCCCACCACTCCGACTCCCACCCGTCGTCCTCGTCAATTCAATCGACGTGGCAAGGGAATTTCTTTTGGACTCCCCAGCTCAGCAGCCCAAGCTATGGGGCAACGTTCTCAGGGAAATAGAGGAAAGTCGAGACAGGCAACTCCGTTCCCCACCTCCAGTCGAGTTAACAAGGACTTTGCGGCATCGCCCTCACCGGCGCCGGGATCAGAATCGTGTCCCATCGACGTATATTCACTCCCCTCTCTCCCTTCGACTCCCTCTCGTCCCACTCGCCCCATCCTCAGTCGTTGTTTCTCATGCAATCAACGAGGACATCTCCACGCAGACTGCCCTCATTACGAATGTCCGTTCTGTCATGTCACCGCCCCCGGCCATATTCAGGCCTACTGTCCCTGTCACCGATGTCCCTCTTGCGGAGAGCTCGGACATTCTGACGACATCTGCCCTTTCCGGCGCAATCCTCTCAATGACTATGACCCCACTGACTACGAGGTCAACGAAGGAGAGGAGGTGGATTGATGGTCTTGCAGGTGCTTTGACGGTAGGAAAGGGGTAATGTTACGGTTTATGAGGGGGTACACTTTTTCTTTACGCTTTTTCCATTCACTCGACTTCTAGTCTCGTTCTCTTCACCGTACGCGGTTGTATTCATAATGGAGTTGTCCTCCATTATACCAAATACGTTTCCTGATCTCAATCCCTTTCTGTCTCACACGGTGCCCCGCCCTTACCTTATTTAGACTTCCTTTCCGCTCCGCCGCAGTCGCTTTATTCAGACTTCACCGCCTGCGGCATAGCCTTCATTTATGACTCGTCATGACTCACTACGACTCACATGCTGCACATCGAGTCACACTTTAACTACTGCGGATGCTGCGCATCCGTTCCTTATTTAGAAGGGGCCTACCGTATATAAGGGCACTCTCTCGCCCTCCTGTAATTTCCCTAAGCTAGTTCTATGCAATATCAGTGTAGTTTCTAGTGACCACCAAGTCTAGCAACGTTCCTAGATAGGTGAGACCAGCTTAGGCTTTGCGTTGTCTCGAAGCTCGGCATCATTCCTCAAAGAGTCCCTCTACTCGTCACTCGCTCTCCCTTCTCTATGTGCGAACTCTTTTTTGTATCGCAGCACGCTACGTCACTACTACACTGTGCGTTACAGTGTCGCGCAACTATTTTTCGAGAAGATCTTCCCCCGCTTTGGACTCCACGACAAGGTTATCTCAGACCGAGGTCCGCAATTTGCCTCGGCCTTCACTCTAGAACTAGTGAGGCTTCTGGATTATGATCCGCTCCTCTCCTCCGCCTACCACCCACAGACCGACGGAGAAACAGAACGGGTCAACCAGGAATTGGAAACCTATCTTCGGATCTTTTGCCAAGGAGACGCCACCCGATGGTCGGACCTACTACCAATGGCGGAGTACTGCCACAACTCCTCTGTCCATTCCATAACGGGAAAGACTCCGTTTAGTTTAATGATGGGATATGAGCCGAGAGCTTATCCATCTTTAGGAACGAAAACCTTCCTCCCTGCCCTAGAGAAACACCTTGGGGACCTTGATGAGGCTCGCAAGGAAGCCACCGCCGCCCACGAAAAGGCCCAATGATACATGCGCGAATGCGTAACCTCCAAATTCAAACCCTGGAAAGTAGGAGATAAGGTATGGCTCGAGGGCCGTAACCTGAAACTCCGCTACCCCTCTCGCAAACTCGCCCCTCGACGCGAAGGGCCATTTGAAATCTCACAGGTCATATCACCTGTCTCATACAAACTCCGCCTACCCAAGACGTGGAAAATCCACAACGCTTTCCATGCATCGCTTCTGACTCCCTATCGGGAAACCACTGAACACGGACCCAACTTTGTTCTGCTTCCACCAGATATAATAGACAGGGAAGAGGAATTCGAAATCGAACAAATTCTAGCCCATCGGGGCTCCGCCCGCCAACGCCACTACCTCGTTTCGTGGAAAGGCTATCCGTCTTCCGAAAACACCTGGGAACCCGAATCCAATTTAGGACATGCTGTGGACCTCCTGGAGGAATATAAGGCCAGGGATCCCATCGCCTTTCCCCCATAACCCAAGTCCCCTCCTACCTTTCGAGTCAAGCCCTCGCTCCTCTATCACCATCATCGTCACCACCTCTCACCTACTTATGTCCACCTCGCTGAATGGAACCCCCTCCATATTCCCAATCCGAATCCACCGTCTCCCAGACCGAACCCGCCGAATCCTTTTCACTTCTATCCTCAAGAATCCTACCGCAGCCCAGGCCATCTCTGTTTGCCCCCTTTATAGGGATAACTCCATACTCCAATCTTTGGGCCTCATCTTTCATACATACACCACTGGACGGACACTCCATGCCCAACTCTTCCCAGATGGGATCTTGCCTGTCTATGCCGCCGCCATGGAGCAGGCCATCCATTCCTCCAGAGACGCTATCCTGGATGCCCTCCATGGCCACGGATTCGCCGATGTCGTCATGGCAATCTGGTCCTGCCTGTACATGCATATACTGTGTCCCTTCGTCAACACCTTATCCATCAACCTTCGAGGTTACTACATGGACAACCACCCGGGCAACGCCTGGGATGGGGACACTTGGGCCCGCAACCTTCACAACCCCATCTGGGACGACGACTCCACCATCACCCCAAACGCCTCGTCCTCTGACTGCCCCTCCTCGACCGATGACTCTGCCATCACAGCACCCCTCCCTGTCCCTCCTCCGCTGACTCCCGCAGCTGGACCATCTCACCGATCAAGAAGTGCTGATCCTGCTAGAGGAACTAGCCGCCCTTCTGTTCCCGGACCTCTCTCCTCTCTCTCCCACGACGACCCTGAGGTCCTCGCTTTCCTCGCCACCATTCCCCTCCTCGGACAAGGGACACCCTCTCCCGAGCCCGCTAACATACTCCCTGCTCGAGAACGTCCCACCACTCCGACTCCCACCTGTCGTCCTCGTCAACTCAATCGACGTGGCAAGGGAATTTCATTCGGACTCCCCAGTTCAGCAGCCCGAGCTGTGGGGCAACATTCTCAGGGAAATAGAGGAAAGTCGAGACAGACAACTCCGTTTCCCACCTCCAGTCGCTTTAACAAGGACTTCACGGCTTCGCCCTCGCCAGCGCTGGGATCAGCATCACGCCCCATCGACGTAGATTCCCTCCCCTCTCTCCCTCCAACTCCCTCTCGCCCCGTCCTTGGACGATGTTTCACGTGCAACCAACGGGGACACCTCCGCGCAGATTGCCCCCACTACGAGTGTCTGTTCTGTCGTACCACCGCTCCTGGCCATATCCAGGCCTGTTGCAATAGCGGGGATCCGGTGTACACACCAGGATCCCGAGGATCTACTGTAGGGTACTTACCTTTGGACTGGAGAGAGTTACTTAGAGATGGTAGCGGTAGCGGATCAAGAGAGTATTATTCATATTCAGACTCAGCAGAGTCTTATATACGCTTTGTAATGATTACTTAATATAGGTCATGTGACTGTAAGTACGTGTCCTTTCAACACTCCCCCTTGTCTAGTATACGGTAGATACATAGATATAAAAGTGAGAAGTTATAAAGTAAGAAGTAAACGTCCGCACGATCTAAGATGGCGAGTTGAATTCCAAACCGAGCTGAGAGCGGAACTCCTTGAACTTGACATGTCCAAGGTTCTTTGTGAACATATCCGCAGGGTTGTCAGTCCCTGGGATGTAGAGTAGTTCTACTTGCTTCCAGAGCATTACAGCATCGTGTACAAAGTGGTAGCAGATGTGAATGTGTTTGGAATGTTTTTCGGTGACAGGATTTTGCACAATGAAGAGCAATCCTTGATTGTCACCACAAACGGGGATGGGACCAAGGCGATAGCCGAGTTCTTCCATCATCTGATGAATCCAAATAGCCTGGCGCGTACAGTCGCTCAAGGCCATGTACTCAGCTTCCGTAGAAGACAGAGCGGTGGTCTTTTGTAAGTGTGAGTTCCACAAGAACACACCATCCGCGAATTTCAGGTAGAAACCTGTTTGCGAGTGAGACGTGACTTTGTCTTGTCCCCAATCAGAATCGGTGCAGGCGATGATGCCTTTCCCAGTTTTGCCATGATATACGAGAGAGTAGTCTCGGGTACCGAGTAGGTACCGGCAAATATATAGAGCTTTATTCAAATGCTCTTCTGATGGGTTTGCTGACATGCGGGCGAGTTGGGTAACCGCATATGAAATGTCAGGTCTTGTGCCGATCATAAGATACAGCAATGATCCGATCACCTGTTGGAATCGCGTCCAAAGTTCCGGTTGGACAGGGAGATCATTCTTCTCTGGGTAATAACCCTGAGGGAGAGGGGTGTTGGCGATTTTTGCGTTAGTCATTCCACATCGCTCTATGACTTTGTCGAGGTATTCTTGCTGGTCTATCTTAATAGTTTGACCATCTCGACGTATGTTCATTCTTAGGAATTCGCGAGTTTCTCCTAAGTCGCGACAGTCCCATTTCTTCATAAATGCGGCCTTAACCTTATCTACAAAGGCTTTGTTGGGACCGCAGAAGATGGCGTCGTCTACATAGATAATCGCTAGGACGAGCTCTTTGCCCTTGCGATAGATGAACAGGCCAGCATCTGTCTTAAAACGCATGAAGCCAAGTTCTTTCATGGATTTGTCGAGTTCGCGCCACCAAGCTAATCCTGCTTGTTTTAGGCCATATAAGGCGCGTAGTAATCTCAAGACTTTTCCCTTTAGATGAGTGGGCATAAAGCCTTCAGGGAATTCCATGTATAACTCTTCATCCAGTTTGCCATAGAGGTAGGCGGATCGGACGTCGAGACCAGTAATGTACCAGTTTTCAATTGCTGAGAGGGCGAGCATGCACCGCACTGTCTCAAAGTGTACGACGGGGGAGAATATTTGATTGAAATCAATCCCTTCTACTTGGGAGAAGCCCTTTGCTACAAGGCGGGCTTTCTTTCTACCGTCGGTTTTTACATCGAAGACCCATCGATTCTTTATAATCTTTCGATTTGTGGGTCTATCCATGATTTCATAGACTTTGCAGTCTTTGAGTATCTGTAACTCATCGTGGCAGGCTTTATGCCAGAGGGTTTGTTTGTCAGTTGGTAATTTAAGTATGTCGCGATATGTCCATTCGCGGTAGTTAACATTTGACTGTTCTATTTCCAACAGGAAGGCACGGCTGCAGAGGTATGAAACCAGAGCGTCTCCCCCTTCCCTGGTGATGCGCTCAACGTCATCTTCCGACGGAGTCAGGGACGGAGGCAGTCCTCCAGGGACAACGGGTGAATCCGAAGGTCCAGCCGGTGCTTCTCCCACAAGTTTGTGCCAATCAGAGGCGCGCTCAATGTCCTGAATCTGCCGGACAGGGTCACGGCGTTCACCATACATGTTACCGGGCCGAAGAGGGGCACGACGGTCACACTGTGGTCGTTGAGGACGAGCAGGAGGGGCAGGTGGCTGACGGCGAGGAGGGGTTACGGGTGGTGCCGGCGGAGGAGTAGGCACTCGCGCGGGAGGTGGAGTGGGTGCCCTTGGAGAGGGCGGAGCGACAGGTCGACGAAGGGGTGACTCAGGGGGAGCGGGGACTGCATCATCCCCATTGTCGGGGTAGTCAGATTCAGAGCCAGAGGACTTGTCATCGTGCGTGTGGGGTTTGGGCCAGTGGTTAATTGGCCGATGTGGCTGCGCCTTGGAGCATCTCAGAAAGAGATTCTCATCGAAGATGGCGTGTGCCGATGTATGTAGCGCGTTATTAGGGCGCATGAATAAATAGTTTGAGTCACTACCGGTGGATACGCCTAGGTAGATCATCAACTGTGACTTTGGTTGTAACTTTCCGCCACGTGTCTCGACAGGAATGTGGACATAAGCACCACAGCCAAAGACTCGAAGATGCGAAAAAGTGGGCTTTTGGCCCGTAAGCATTTCGGCCGGCGTTTTCCATTGTAAACGGGCGGATGGGGTGCGATTGTACACGTGTAAGGCGTGCATTACCGCGAACTCCCAGTAGGAATCAGGCAGGCAAGCCTGCAGTCGCATGGGTTGTGCCTTGTCCATAATAGTACGGATGAGGCGTTCCACACGTCCGTTCTGCTGGTGGGCATAGGGGGCGGATTGCTGAATGTTGATGCCATTGTCGCGCATGTACTCAGTGAAGGCTTTGGAGGTGTATTCTCCCCCTGCATCAGAGCGCCAGTGTTTTATGGTGGTGTTGAACTGAGTATGCACATAGGCGTGGAATTGTTTTGTGGCACGGAGGGTTTGATCCTTAGTTTTTATTAGAATCACCCATGCCATGGATGTGAAGTCATCATAGAAGACGACGGTGTACTTGTACTTATGGTACGATTTAATTTCAAACGATTTTAAATCAGAGTGAACTAACTCAAAGGGAGCGCTTGCGCGCTTCTCGCTGTGAGGAAAAGTACGGTTGGGCTGTTTGCCCAATTCACAACCGGGACAGATGGGGGTGTTAGACGGTATGTCTACATCCGGAAAGTCCTTTATGTGCTTCTTGGCTGCACAGAGCACTTTGCGCGAGGGGTGGCCTAAACGGCGATGTAGGAGATCATAGTCGACCACGGTGAGCGATGCTAGATCTGAATGTGGTCGAGCTATAGGGGCTCGGAGCCAATAGAGAGTGTCTCCATGGGAGTGGAAACTTAGAATTGTCTTCCGCAGACATCTGTCGAAAATATCGATGTGATTGTCGCGAGTTTTGACGGTGATACACCTGTCAGTGAGGAGGGTGCCCATGGAAATGAGCTTTACGTTGCACGTAGGCATGTAAATGACTGGCGATAACCGCACAAGTCTGTCTTGGAAGCACACAATGGCGGTTCCTTGACCAATGATATTGGCATGTCCGTTTGACGTCTGGGAGTACCTAGGTGTTTTAAACTCCTGGTATTCAACCAGATCGTTCAGGTCGTTAGTGTAATGTGCCGAAGCACCGGAATCGAGAAGCCACATATCAGGCGGTAGGATCTCATCGTCGGTTGCCCTTTGTTTTCCTTTACTTTTGCTGGTTTGGTTCTCACAGTTATCACACATGGCGAGAGGGAACGCAGCAATAGTAGATTTGTCCATGCTATCTACTACAGGTATACAAGTCATATAACTACGTATTTTCTGAGGCGAAGGTATCCGCGCGTCAGTACCTGTGAGAGACAGACAAAGGAAGTCGGGGACTAACCAGTTGAGTGCGTCATCGAAGAATCGCTCCACATACTCATCGACCTCCATCTCGTCCCCGAGACTCACGACGTCCTCGTCGTCCGAATCGGAGAGGATCTCGACGATTCAGGGGGTCTCCATGCACTCTATGAGAGAGGGCATGGAGGGGCCGGCGTGGTGGCAAGGGAGGGTGCGAGCGCCGAAGGGGCCGTCTTCATTGAACGCCGAATGTTGGCGTACGTGGCGGCGGGAGGCGACGGGTTTGAGGGTGCGAACTACCTCGGCAGTAGGGGTTGCCCCAATGTGACGGGCGAGGGAGATGGCCTTTTGGGCCTGAGGGAAGGCGGGAGGCCCGTAGTGGGCGGCGCTGATGGTATGTGCGAGTGCACAGGGGTCGGAGACGGGCTCGTTGAAGTCGGGGCAGGCCGGGTCGAAGACTGCAGGCTCGTGGAGGAAGTTTGCAAAAGCGAACGATGCAGAGGAGGCTTCGGCGGCAGCGGTCGCATGATCCTTCCGCTTCTTCTCCCCTTCTTCAGAGCGTTTGCCCTGTCGTCGCTTGTTCCCTTTCCCCTTCTCCTCATCCTTCTTCTCGGCGGAGGTCTCCTTCTTCTTCTTCTGTTGGTTGTTGAAGGAGGGGTCGCCTTGCTGGCGACGGACATTCGAGAGCTTGTTCGCCTGAGGGCGAGGTGGAGGACGGCGGGTGAGGTAGTGCTGCCAGGCAGCAGTGAGGACAGTTTCCAGCTCCGTCATGGAGAGGACTTTGTTCTTGGTGGGGTCGGCATCAATTTCGGCATTAAGCTGCTGGTGCAGCGTCTCCGCGTACTTCGGGAGCTTGGCGACGGTGATAAGGGCCTTGAGATTGTCGGGGACCTTGTGCTGGAGCAGCTCAAGCTGTGTGAATGAAGTGTTGAGCTTCGAGAAGGCGGGACCGGGGTGGTTGTTGTCGGGGAAGGTGATCCCCAACATGAGTTTCCACTCGGTATAGGCGGAGGCGAGGGACGCTTTGTCGTATTGGGCTTTAAGGGAGTCCCAGAGGGACTTGGCGGTGCCCATGGAGAGGACGCGGGAGAGGATGGACGGTTTGAGGCGGAGGTGGATGGAACCGAGAGCCTGGTCGTCGTTGTGGTCCCACTTTTCCTGGGCGTCGGGGTCAGTGTCGGCGGGGCGAGACTTATGGTACATCTTCTGCCAGTATCCCATGGCGCGAAGAGCGGCCTCCATCTCCTGGGCCCAACGCTGGTAGTTGGTCCCGTTGAGCTTGGTAATCGTGGCGAAGACTGCTTGAGACATGTCGATAGTAGGTTCTGTTGAGATGACGTGTCAGCATGGTTACCAGTGAAGGGAGCGAGTAAGAACATTCGCATCGCTGAACATCAGAGCTCGTAGAATGTAGGGTCATAGCAACCCCCTACTTCTAGAGTCTGGTGGCGTTTACACCTTGAGCGTTGCCGCATCAAGGTGTGTCCGGCGTTGCTGCACGGGACAGCCAATGTCCAAGGTGTTTACCTAGAGCAGTGACGGCGTTTCCGCACAGTCAGAGCTTGGGGCTCATAACCTGTTGCAATAGCGGGGATCCGGTGTACACACCAGGATCCCGAGGATCTACTGTAGGGTACTTACCTTTGGACTGGAGAGAGTTACTCAGAGATGATAGCGGTAGCGGATCAAGAGAGTATTATTCATATTCAGACTCAGCAGAGTTTTATATACGCTTTGTAATGATTACTTAATATAGGTCACGTGACTGTAAGTACGTGTCCTTTCAACAAGGCCTACTGCCCTCGTCGCCGATGTCCCTCTTGCGGGGAACTCGGTCATTGTGAGGACTTCTGCCCCCTCCAACGGAACCCCCTCGATGACTATGATCCCATGGACTATGAAGTCAACGAAGGAGAGGAGGTAGATTGATGGTCTCACAGGTGCTTCGACGATAGAAAGGGGGTAATGTTACGGTTTACAAGGGGGTACATCTTTTCGCTACGCTTTTTTGTTCACTCGACTTCTAGTCTCATTCTCTTCACCGTGTGCGGTTGTATTCGTAATGGAGTCGTCCTCCATTATACCAGATACGTTTCCCGATCTTTCTTCCTTACTGTCTCACACAGCGCCCTGCCTATACCCTATTTAGACTTACTTCCCGTTCTGCCGCAGTCACCTTATTCGGACTTCACCGCCTGCAGCATAGCCTTTTATTTATGACTCATCTTGACTCGTTGTGACTCACTACGACTCATATGCTGCGCATCGAGTCATACTTTAGTTACTGCGGATGCTGTGCATCCTTTCCTTATTTAGAAGGGGCCTACCGTATATAAGGGCGCTCTCTCGCCCTCCTGTAATTTCCCTAAGCTAGTTCTATGCAATATCAGTGTAGTTTCTAGTGACCACCAAGTCTAGCAACGTTCCTGATTCCTCTACTCGTCACTCGCTCTCACATCTTACACTCGCGAACCTCTCTTTGTATCGCAGCACACTACGTCACTACTATGCTGTGTGTTACACTGGTTATGTGAACAAAACCACCACTGTCACTGAACGGATTCAGAATGAATTCACAATCGTCTTGGATTAGAGTGTATTGTTGCTGCTGTCTTCTGCAAATGTCTCCTTTCTGTGATTATCTGTCCTGGTTTGTCATGTGGCTGTCATGGGCTGTCACACGTTGTCGAGTGCTGACCTTTTCTGTCTCAGTTTGTCGTGTGCTGTCATTGGTCGTGCGTTGTCTGTGTTTATCGTGGCCCGTGTCATTCAATCTTGTCAGGCTGTCATTGGTTGTCGTGCACTGTTGGGTTTGTCGTGGTATCGCTTCTTGTCGGGCTGTTGGGAGCTGTCGTTTCCTGTCGGTGATTGTCACATTGCAGTGCGGACTGTCATTGGTCATGCGTTGTCGGTGTTTATCGCGGCCCGCGTCATTCAATCTTGTCAGGCTGTCATTGGTTGTCGTGCACTGTTGGTGTTTGTCACGGTGTTGCTTCTTGTCAGGCTGTCGGCAGTTGTCGTTTCCTGTCAGTGATTGTCGTTGCATGTCGTTGCCTGTCGTGTTTCTACTCTGGCAATACAGTCATTTTAATGCTTCTACTGTGTGATTTATCATGGTGTCATTTAATCTTGTCAGGCTGTCACTGGTTGTTGTGCACTGTTGGTGTTTGTCATGGTGTCGCTTCGGCTGTCAGTAGGCTGTCGATGATTGTCATTCCATGTCATTCCATGTCGTTGCCTGTCATGTTTCTACTGTATAGCTCTGTACAGATATGTCCTGCTGTCACAAGTCTGTATGGTGCCATACAGTATGCCATGTGGTAGGGGCTTGGCACAGCACTGCACAGCACTGTATGTACCGTGGTGCAGTAGGGATAGATCCAGGTCTGTACAGCACCTCACAGACCCCGACGAGCCAAAGAATGCTGTAATGCTGTAACAAGTTTAGCCATAGAGAAACATTATTAGCTACAGATCTGATCATGGCACAGACCCATACTGTAACGCACAGCATAGTAGTGACGTAGCGTGCTGCGATACAGAGACAAAGTTGCGCGTAGAGAAGAGAGAGCGAGTGACGAGTAGAGGAATCCTCGAGGAGTGATGCCGAGCTTTGAGATGACGCGAAGCCTAAGCTGGTCTCACCTATCTAGGAATCTCGCTAGACTCGGTGGTCACTAGAAACTACACTGGTATTGTGTAGAACTAGCTTAGGGAAATTACAGGAGGGTGAGAGAGCGCCCTTATATACGGTAGGCCCCTTCTAAATAAGGAAAGGATGCGCAGCATCCGCAGTAGCTGAAGTATGACTCGAAGCGCAGCAAGAGAGTCAGTGTCATGACAGGTTATAAATAGAAATGCTATGTTGCAGGCAGTGAAGTCCGAATAAGGTGACTGCAACGGAAACGGAAGAAAGTCTAAATAGGGATATAGGCGGGGTGCTGTGTGAGACAGAAGAAGGAAGAGATCAGGAGACGTATCTGGTATAATGGAGGACGGCTCCATTACGAATACAACCGCACACGGTGAAGGGAACGAGACTAGAAGGTGAGTGAACGAAAAGCGTAAAAGAAAAAGTGTACCCCCTCGTAGTCCGTAACATTACCCCATTCCTATTGTCGAAGCACCTGCGAGACTATCAATCTACCTCGTCTCCCCTCATTGACTTCGTAGTCAGTAGGGTCATAGTTGTCAAGGGGGTTTCGCCGGAGGGGACAAATGTCATCAGAATGGCCGAGTTCTCCGCAAGAGGAGCAGCGGCGACGGGGGCAGTAGGCCTGGATGTGGCCGGGGGCGGTGACGTGGCAGAATGGACACTCGTAATGGGGACAGTCTGCGCGGAGGTGTCCTCGTTGGTTGCAGGTGAAACAACGTCCGAGGACGGGGCGAGCGGGACGAGAGGGAGTAGGAGGGAGAGAGGGGAGCGAGTCTATGTCGATGAGACAGGAGCTCAATCCTGGCGCCAGCGAGGGCAAAGTCGCGAAGTCCTTGTTAGTGCGACCGGAGGTGGGGAACGGAGTTGCCTGTCGCGATTTTCCTCTATGTCCCTGAGAACGTTGCCCCACAGCTCGGGCTGCTGAGCTGGGGAGTCCGAATGAAAAGCCCTTGCCACGTCGATTGAGTTGACGAGGACGACGGGAGGGAGTCAGAGTGGTGGGATGTTCTCGAGCGGGGAGTACATTAGTGGGTTCGGGAGTGGGTGTCCCTCGTCCGAGGAGGGGAACAGTGGCGAGGAAAGCGAGGACCTCTGGGTCGTCGTGGGAGAGAGAAGAGAGGGGTCCGGGAACAGGAGGGTGGCTAGTTCCTCCAGCAGCGTCAACACTTCTTGGTCGGCGAGATGGTCCAGCTGCAGGAGTTGGCGGAGGAGGGACAGGGAGGGGTGCTGTAACGTGGGAGTCATTGGTCGAGGAGGAGGAGTCTGAGGACGAGGCGTTTGGGGTGACGGTGGAGTCGTCATCCCAGATGGGGTTTCGAAGATTGCGGGCCCAAGTGTCCCCATCCCAGGCGTTGCCTGGGTGGTCGTCCATGTAGTAACCTCGAAGGTTGACTGATAGGGTGTTGACGAGGGGACGCAAAACGTGCATGTACAGGTTGGAGGGGATTGCCATGATGACATCGGCGAATCCGTGGTCATGGAGGGCATCCAAGACAGCATCTCTGGAGGAATGGATGGCCTGTTCCATGGCGGCAGCGTAGACGGGGAGCATCCCATTGGGGAAGAGCTGGGCGTGGAGTGTCCGTCCGGTGGTGTATGTATGAAAGATGAGGCCCAGAGATTGGAGTATGGAGTTATCCCTATAAAGGGAGCAAGTGGAGATGCGCTGGGCCGCGGCAGGATTCTCGAGGAGAGAAGCGTAAAGGATTCGGCGGGTTCGGTCTGGGAGACGGTGGAGTCAGACTGGGAATACAGAGGGGGTTCCATTCAGAGAGTTAGACATAAGTAGGTGGCGGCGATGACGATGTTAGAGGAGCGGGGGCTCGACTCGAAAGGTAAGGGAGGACTTGGATTATGGGGGAAAGGTGATGGGATCCCTGGCCTTATATTCTTCCAGGAGGTCCACAGCATGTCCTAAATTAGTTTCGGGTTCCCAGGTATTTTCGGAAGACGGATAGCCTTTCCATGAAATGAGGTAATGGCGTTGGCAGGCGGAGCCCCGATGGGCTAGGATCTGTTTGATTTCAAATTCCTCTTCCCTGTCTATTACGTCCGGTGGAAGTGGAATGAAGTTGGGTCCATGTTCGGCGGTTTCCCGATAGGGAGTCAGAAGCGATGCGTGGAAGGCATTGTGGATTTTCCATGTCTTGGGTAGGTGGAGTTTGTATGAAACAGGCGATATAACCTGTGAAATTTCAAATGGTCCTTCGTGTTGAGGGGCGAGTTTTCGAGAGGGATAGCGGAGTGTCAGGTTGCGGCCCTCGAGCCATACCTTATCTCCCACTTTCCAGGGTCTGAATTTGGAGGTTACACGTTCGCGCATGTAGCGCTGGGCTTTTTCGTGTGCAGTGGTGGCTTCCTTGTGAGCCTCATCGAGGTCTCCAAGGCGTTTTTCTAGAGCAGGGAGGAAGGTTTTCGTTCCTAAGGATGGATAGGCCCTCGGCTTGCATCCCATCATTAAACTAAAAGGAGTCTTTCCCGTTACGGAATGGACAGAGGAGTTGTGGCAGTACTCCGCCATTGGCAATAGGTCCGACCATCGGGTGGCGTCTCCTTGGCAAAAGATCCGAAGATAGGTTTCCAATTCCTGATTGACCTGTTCCGTCTCTCCGTCGGTCTGTGGATGGTAGGCGGAGGAGAGGAGCGGATCATAGTCCAGGAGCCTCACTAGTTCTAGAGCGAAGGCTGAGGCAAACTGCGGTCCGCGGTCCGAGATAACCTTATCGTGGAGTCCAAAGCGGGGAAAGACTTTTTCGAAGAAGAGCTGCACTACGCCCTCGGTGTCCACACTCTTGTAAGTAGGGGTGAAAATTACCCCCTTTGTAAGGCCATGGTCGACCACGACCATAACCGAATCAAAACCTTTAGACGGTGGCAAGTCCGTGATGAGATCGACCGACAGACACCGGAAGGGGCGGGAGGAAGCGACTGGAAGAGGGGTGAGAGGCGGGACGGTGGGGTGTGTGTTAACCTTGTTGGCTTGGCAAACCGCGCAGCCCTGAATGAAGCGGTGGACAAACACAGTCAAGCCAGGCCACCAATAGTCTCGTTGTACCTGATTAACGGTTCGGTAATAACCGCCATGACCCCCCACGGGCAAGTCATGGATGGAATGGAGAAGGTCGTTCCAGTGGGCCTCAGGCACATAGGCCCGATCTTTGAAATATAATAGGCCGTCGTCAAAGCGCCAGTCGTGGATGGTGGAGCGAGGGATTCCCGAGGTACCCTCGTGCAGCTTACGGAGCTGGTCGATGACGAAGCCATCAGTGGAGCAAGATTGTTCAATAGCGTGTCGGAGGTCTGTGTCAATTTGTTTTAAAAATAGCTCGCCAGGAAGTAGGGTAACTTCGGCATTGTCATCCGAAGTATCCAGGGCGTCCTTCCGAGAGAGAGCGTCTGCGGGGGCCATGTTATTCCCCGGTACGTGTTGGAACAGGAGGTCGTAGTCCTGTAGTGTCAATAGCCATCTAGCTTGCCGCCTAGAAAGCTTTCGTGGGTCCTTAAAGTAACACAGATTCTTGTGATCTGTGAGGATGGTTACGGGCCGGTCGGTTCCAGTGAGATAGTGACGCCACTCCTCGAGTGCGCGTATAACCGCTAAAAGTTCATGGTCGTAGATGTCGTAGTTTCATTCCGCCGGTGAGAACGTTCGGGAAATGTAGCAGCAGGGGTGTAAGTTGCCATTGGCGTCCTTCTGCATCAGTACGCCTCCGGTAGCGGTGAGTGAGGCATCTGTCATGACAAAGAATGGTTTCGAGGTATCCGGCATAGTGAGTACGGGTTTCGAAGTGAAGGCCCGACAGAGGAGGTCGAAGGCCTGTTGTTGCTCGTGCGTCCAGGACCACGGCTGCCCTTTCTTCGTTAAATCCAATATCGGCCTGGCAATTTCCGAGAAGTTCGGAATAACCTTGCGGTAGAAGTTGCAGAACCCTATGAAGGAGCGGACTGCACGAACCGTAGTAGGTGGTTCCCAGGTAGCGATTGCCGATAACTTGGTAGGGTCCATTGCAATGATACCCTCTTGGACGACCATCCCTAGGAATTCAACCGAGGATGCGTCAAACATACATTTCTCTAATTTGAGGCCAAGACGGTTGTCTTGCAACCGTTCCAGAACTCGCCTCGTTCATTGGTGATGTTCGTCAAGATCCCTGGAATGAATCAACATATCATCCATATAGATGATCAACCATCCTTCTGCTACCATATCCTTGAAGACGTAGTCCATGAACGACTGAAAAGTCGCAGGACTGTTGCAAAGGCCAAAAAACATGACGAGAGGCTCGAAGAGGCCGAAGGGTGTGATGAACGCCGCCTTCCAGGCATCTTTCGTCTTGATCCGGACGTTATTATACCCCCAACGGATATCCATCTTTGTGAAGTAACGGGATCCCTTGAGCTGACCTATCAAGTTGCCTATAAGTGGAAGAGGGTAGGCGTTTTTGATGGTATGCTTGTTGAGATATCGATAATCTTGGCAGGGGCGAAGATTTCCGTCCTTCTTAGACACGAAGAAGAATGGGGAAGCCATAGGAGAGTTGGAGGGGCGAATATGTCCGGCTTTCATATGTTCGTCGATGAATTCTTTACATGCCTCTCGCTCCTTAGGGTTGAGCGGGTAGGCTTTTGCAACCTTGGGTAGGAAAGAGTCGTCTAGATCTATGCCGTGATTGAATGACCGGTAGGGCGGAAGGGGACCGTCGTCCTTTTTCTGGAAGACATCCTCGAAGTCTTGGAAGTCCCACAGGAGTTCCATCTTGGTCTTCTTCGCGTCTTGAGTGAGAGAAGTTGAAATCGTAGTTTTTCTAATGGAAGGTCCGGTTGGCTCTTCATCATCCTCCTCCACATCTATGAGCACCGGTATCTCTTCCCGCTGCGTGGTCGGTTCCACGTCAGGTACCTTCAGATGAACTTCTCTGGTCTTTGCCGTTAGTATGGGATTGACGTTACGCTTCCACCACAGAGCTCTTCGTCGCCGCAATTTGTTCATCTGGCATTTCTTGTTGAAGACGTTTAAAGTATGGGCCTTGGCCGCAGCGTCTTCTCGATTCCATGTGCGTTCCCGTCTGGTTGGTTCCGGATCGCGGAGATGGACGGTTCCTGTACTCCAGTCGACCTCCGGATTGTTGTCACAGAGCCAAGGGAGCCTGAGGATGATCTCATCCTTGCCACAGTCAATAACAAGGAAGTCTCGGAGTTCAGTAGTTTCTCTGAGTTGCATTAGCACCGATGCCTGTTTTCGTATCAGGCCGTTTTTGTTGGGAGATCCATCGATGTTGCTTGCTCGAAGCGGGATCTTTAGTCATGTGGTAGGGATGTCGCAAGCTACCATGGTAGCATAGTCGATAAAGCAGCCAGTTGCCCCAGAGTCGATGAGGGCTTTTGTGTCAATGCTTTTGAACGCAGTTCGGTCAGGTGGGTAGAGGGTGACGGGAATAGATATGGATTGCGATGAACCACCTGACATGAATACTGGAGATAACCTATGAGAAAATTTAGCAGGAGATGACGTTGACCCATCCCTGCTCTTCAAAAATCCTTGCTGCAGAAACCGGAGACACTCTGTATGTGGTTGGATGGGTCGGTTCCCATTCCAGGCCATGTGTCCTGGTCGGTTCCAGGTATCTCACATGCCTCTGCCTCTTCTCTCACCGCCTTTACCACTTTGATTCCGTGTTTGACTGTGTTTCTCATGGTGGTCTCTTGAGAAGAAGGTTGCGGTCCAAGCCCCATCCCCTGACCCTGGGGAGTAGCTGCGTCCGCATCCACCCTTGACTGGACAGATACGTCATTGGGGTACGTGCCTGGTGATTGTTCCAGGACTTCCTCCAAGGTGGTCTCCCAGAGGTCCGCCGGCGCAATAGCGGAAAATTGGTTGTTGCATGGTCCAGATCGTACAGCCCTGGCTCGTGGTGCTGCCCTGATTGCTTCCCTTTGGCACTCTTGGTAAGTGGCTGTTCTTACCTCAGCCATGGCCTGGTAGCCAGCCTCCTCGTCCGCAGACGAGCTGCCCTCCCCGAAAGCAGTTTTGAGGATCTTAATTGCGGCGCCTTTCTCAATGCGTCCCATTTCCTCTAGGTAAGCCGAGAGTTCATCATCCTCCTCCGTGGTGGTGGTGGCTCGTGCCCGTCATTGCAGGACTTTGTAAGTAGGACGTGCAGTGCGTCCGGAGGATGTGGTCGGGCGGGGACGTGAGTTGGGCTGGTCGGTTCCGGCTCCGTGGTGGTTGGAAGACCTACAGCCAACCTTGTGACAGATAAAGCATTTATTGCTCCGCATATACTCAGCACGCTGAGTCAGCGATAGGCGAACGGCATCTACGTCCATCACGTACGGGTCCTTGTGCGATCGAGAGGGGGGTGCCGGGATATGTGGTACACCCTTTCAAAGGTCCCCAATTCTCCGCAGTTGTTGCAAGAACTGGCCTGCCTTCTTAATCCAATCCTTGTAGTCGTCTGGGATCTTCTCGCAAGACAGGATCATCGTTGCGAGTTTAGGAGAGAGGCCTCGGATAAACCACTCCACGAGAGCGTGTTTGTTGGAGATGGCAGATTTCTCGGTGAGAAGTTGGAATTCCGAAGCGTATCTGGCAAAGCCATCGCTCCAGTTTCCATCCGTGTCCTTTCCGGCAGTCTGGTGAAGTTTGGAGACGTCGATCCTAGCCTTGGCGGCTACGTCGTAGGGGGAGAAGGCGGTCTCGAAAGCCTGTTTAATACAATCGAAGGTCTTGAGTTCGTTTGGGATATGGGCGTTTCCCAATTTCATCAGCCATCCTTCAGCGAAGGTCTTGCCATGGCCCTTACTGATCTTGTTAAGGAAGGTAAGGGATTTGGTCTTATCCGTGAACACCTTGTCGTTGATAGTGAAGTAGGCGTCCATAGTGAGGAGCCATCTGTTGGCGTCCTCTGCCTCCCCGGAAAAGTCCTCGGGAAGGCCGGCCTTTATTTCGGATACCATGTCGTCGTCTTCTAGAGCCGGGTCAATGTCAATATCTTCCGCCTCAGTCGGTTCTGGGTCGAAAGTTTCTGCACTGGTCGGTTCCGGGTCAGGATCATGGAAAGTAAGGGGAGGATCCTCTAGAATGGGGGATTCAACAGAGGCCTGGGGGATGGCAGCTAATTCAGAGATGGAGGGGAGAGCATCGGAGTTCCACCCTTGGGACTGGTTGACCTCAGCTAGAGCCCTTTGACGTTCTTGATATGCCATGATATTCTCCGGGGAGGAGAATCTATCCGGGAGAACAAGATAGAACGGGTGATTGCTGGGTAGGAGGTGAAGTCTGGGGAGTCGAGGGGAGAAGCGAGGTTGAGACACGGTGGGTGTTTCAGGAGGGGAGTCGGAGTCAGAGGGTGCTCTGAATCTGCCTAGGCAAGAGATGGCGGGTAGTGTAACGCACAGCGTAGTAGTGACATAGCGTGCTGCAATACAAAGATGAAGTTGCGCATAGAGAAGAGAGAGAGAGAGTGACGAGTAGAGGGATCTTCGAGGAACAATGCCAAGCTTCGGGGCGACGCGAAGCCTAAGCTGGTCTCACCTATCTAGGAATCTCGCTAGACTCGGTGGTCACTAGAAACTACACTGGTATTGCGTAGAACTAGCTTAGGGAAATTACAGGAGGGCGAGAGAGTGCCTTTATATATGGTAGGCCCCTTCTAAATAAGGAAAGGATGCACAGCATCCGCAGTAACTACAATATGACTCGATGCGCAGCAAGGGAGTCAGTGCGAGTCATAACAAGTCATGAAGAGTCATGACGAGATATAAATAGAAAGGTTATGTCGCAGGCAGTGAAGTCTGAATAAGGCGACTGTGGCGGGACGGAAGGGAAAGCTAAATAGGGTATGGGCGGGGCGCCGTGTGAGACAGAAAGAGAAAGAGATCGGGAGACATATCTGGTATAATGGAGGACGACTCCATTACGAATACAACCACGTACGGTAGAGAGAACGAGACTAGAGGTCGAGTGAACGAAAAAGCGTAAAGAAAAAGAGTACCCCCTCGTAAACCATAACATTACCCCCTTTCTATCATCGAAGCACCTGCGAGACCATCAGTCCACCTCCTCTCCTTCATTGACCTCATAGTCAGTGGGGTCATAGTCGTCAAGAGGGTTGCGCTGAAGAGGACAGACATCGTCAGAGTGGCCGAGCTCTCCACAAGAGGAGCAACGGCGGCAGGGACAGTAGGTCTGGATGTGACCGGGGGCGGTGACGCGACAGAACGGACACTTGTAATGAGGGCAGTCTGCACGGAGGTGTCCTCGTTGGTTACAGGTAAAGCAACATCCGAGGACGGGGCGAGCGGGATGAGAGGGAGTAGGAGGAAGAGAGGGGAGTGAGTCTATGTCGATGGGACGAGATTCTGATCCCGGCGCCGGCGAGGGCGAAGCCGCGAAGTCCTTGTTAAAGTGACCGGAGGTGGGGAACGGAGTTGTCTGTCTCGACTTTCCTCTATTTCCCTGAGAACGTTGCCCCACAGCTCAGGCTGCTGAGCTGGGGAGGCCGAAAGAAATTCCCTTGCCATGTCGACTGAGTTGACGAGGACAACGGGTGGGAGTCAGAGTGGTGGGATGTTCTCGAGCGGGGAGTATGTTAGTGGGTTCAGGGGTGGGTGTCCCTCGTCCGAGGAGGGGAACGGTGGCGAGGAAAGCGAGGACCTCTGGGCCGTCGTGGGAGAGAGAGGAGAGTGGTCTGGAAACAGCAGGGCAGCTAGTTCCTCCAGCAGCGTCAATACTTCTTGATCTGCGAGATGGTCCAGCTGCGGGAGTTGGCGGAGGAGGGACAGGGAGGGGTGCTGTAACGTGGGAGTCGTTGGTCGAGGAGGAGGAGTCTGAGGACGAGGCGTTTGGGGTGATGGTGGAGTCGTCATCCCAGATGGGGTTTCGAAGATTGCGGGCCCAAGTGTCCCCATCCCAGGCGTTGCCTGGGTGGTCGTCCATGTAGTAACCTCGAAGGTTGACTGATAAGGTGTTGACGAGGGGATGCAAAACGTGCATGTACAGGTTGGAGGGGATTGCCATGATGACATCGGCGAATCCGTGGTCATGGAGGGCATCCAAGACAGCATCTCTGGAGGAATGGATGGCCTGTTCCATTGCGGCAGTGTAGACGGGGAGCATCCCATTGGGGAAGAGCTGGGCGTGGAGTGTCCGTCCGGTGGTGTATGTATGAAAGATGAGGCCCAGAGATTGGAGTATGGAGTTATCCCTATACAGGGAGCAAGTGGAGATGCGCTGGGCCACGGCAGGATTCTCGAGGAGAGAAGCGTAAAGGATTCGGCAGGTTCGGTCTGGGAGACGGTGGAGGCAGACTAAGAATACGGAGGAGGTTCCATTCAGAGAGGAAGACATGTACGATGGTGATGATAACAGCGATGGAGGAGCGAGGGCTCAACTCAAGAGGCAGGAGAGGGTTTGGGTTATGGGGGAAAGGCGATCGGATCCCTGGCCTTATATTCTTCCAGGAGGTCCACAGCATGTCCTAAGTTGGATTTGGGTTCCCAGGTGTTTTCGGAAGACAGGTAGCCTTTCCACGAAACAAGGTAGTGGCATCGGCGGGCGGAGCCCTGATGGGCTAAGATCTATTTGATTTCGAATTCCTCTTTCCTGTCTATTACGTCCAGCGGAAGCGGAATGAAGTTGGGTCCGTGTTCAGCAGTTTCCCGATAGGGGGTCAGAAGCGATGTGTGGAAGGCGTTATGGATCTTCCATGTTTTAGGTAGGCGGAGTTTATACGAGACAGGTGATATAACCTGTGAAATTTCAAATGGACCCTCACGTCGAGGGGCAAGTTTTCGAGAAGGGTAGCGGAGTTTCAGGTTACGGCCCTCGAGCCATACCTTATCTCCTACCTTCCAGGGTCGGAATTTAGAGGTTACACGTTCGTGCATATAGCACTGGGCTTTCTCGTGTGCAGCGGTGGCTTCCTTGTGAGCCTCATCGAGGTCTCCAAGACATTTTTCAAGAGCGGGAAGGAAGGTTTTCGTTCCCAAAGATGGATAGGCCCTCGGCTCATATCCCATCATCAGGCTAAAAGGAGTCTTTCCCGTTACGGAATGGACAGAGGAGTTGTGACAGTACTCCGCCATTGGCAATAGGTCCGACCATCGGGTGGCGTCTCCTTGGCAAAAGATCCGAAGATAGGTTTCCAATTCCTGATTGACCCATTCCGTTTCTCCGTTGGTCTGTGGGTGGTAGGCGGAGGAGAGGAGCAGATCATAATCCAGGAGCCTTGCTAGTTCTAGAGCGAAGGCCGAGGCAAACTGCAGGCCGCGGTCCGAGATAACCTTATCGTGGAGTCCACAGCGGGGAAAGACTTTTTCAAAAAAGAGCTGCGCTACGCCCTCGGTGTCCGCACTCTTGTGAGTAGGGGTGAAAATTACCCCTTTTGTAAGGCCATGGTCGACCATGACCATAACCGAATCAAAACTCTTGGACAGTGGCAAGTCCGTGATGAGATCGACAGACAGACACTGGAAGGGACGGGAGGAAGCGACCGGAAGAGGGGTGAGAGGCGGGACGGTGGGGTGTGTGTTGACTTTGTTGGCTTGGCAAACCGCACATCCTTGGATGAAGCGGTGGACAAACGCGGTTAAGCCAGGCCACCAATAGTCACGTTGTACCTGGTTAACGGTCCGGTAATAACCGCCATGGCCCCCCGCAGGCGAGTCATGGATGGAGTGGAGGAGGTCGTTCCAGTGAGCCTCGGGCACATAGGCCCGATCTTTAAAATAAAGGAGGCCGTCATCAAAGCGCCAGTCGTGTATAGTAGAACAAGGGATTCCCGAGGTACCCTCATGCAGTTTACGGAGCTGGTCGATGACGAAGCCATCAGTGGAGCACGATTGCTTGATAGCATGTCGGAGGTCTGTGTCGATGCGTTTTAAAAATAGCTCCCCAGGAAGTAGGGTAACTTCGGCATTATCGTCCGAAGTATCCAGGGCGTCCTTCCGAGAGAGAGCGTCCGCGGGGGCCGAGCCCATGTAGTAGACATGCAGTAGAAACTCGACCAGCCCGTCATGTAAATCACCCAAGGATTTCGGATGACCCCGCCCCGGGCCCGGGGGGAGTGTTCAGTGAAAATGATGACGCATACTGTATGTCGGGCCCATATTAGGGCTATATCCACATCTCCAACACCATGCATCGGGCCCGTGTGAGCAGGTTGTGCACATGAACAAGAAAGTAGGTCGGGCCAATGTAAGGGGCATATGGACATTGCCGAGAGAGTATGTCAGGCCCAGCTGAGGGTCATGTATGTATCACCCAGGGAGTACGGCGTGCCCATCTTGTGGCCATAAGCACTTCGCCGAGAGAGTGGGTGGGCCGATGGATAAATCACCGAGAGAGTTGGTCGAGCCCATGTGCGGCGCCACCAGTACATCGCCGAACATCGGGCCCATCTGAGGGTCAGCTAGCCATCACCGAGGGAGTCGGTCAAGCCCATCTGATGGCCATGGGCACTTCGCCGAGACAGTAGGTCGGGCCAATCGGGGTCATGTCTTGATCACCGAGAGTGTCGGCCAGGCCCATGTCATGGCCATGAGCACTTCGCTGAGAGAGTAGGGCAGGCCTTGGATATATGACCGAGGGAGTCGGTCAGGCCCATCTGATGCGAACGTGGACATCACGAAGAGAGTAGGTCGGGCCCACCTTGGGATCGTGTGTGTATCAGCGAGGGAGTAGGTCGGGCCCATCTGATGGGGATGAGCACATGCCCAAAAGAGCAGGTCAGGCCCTTGGATAGAGCACCGAGAGAGTCAGTCAGGCCCATCTGAGGGCCATGTGAATATCGCCGAGGGAGTAGGTCGGGCCTATCTGATGAGCATGTGGACATCGCCGACAGAGTCGGTCAGGCCCATGTGATGGGCATGAGCACATGCCCAAAAGAGCAGGTCGGGCCCTTGGATAGAGCACCGAGAGAGTCAGTCAGGCCCATCTGAGGGCCATGTGTATATCGCCGAGGGAGTAGGTCGGGCCTATCTGATGAGCATGTGGACATCGCCAACAGAGTGGGTCGGGCCCTTCTGATGGGCATGAGCACATGCCCGAAAGAGTAAGTCGGGCCCTTGTATAGATCACCGAGAGAGTCAGTCAGGCCCATCTGAGGGCCATGTGTATATCGCCGAGGGAGTCGGTCGGGCCCATCCGACGGGCATGTGGATATCACCGACAGAGTAGGTCGGGCCCATCTGATGTATATCACCGAGGGAGTAGGTCGGGCCTATCTGATGAGCATGCGGACATCACCGACAGAGTGGGTCGGGCCCTTCTGATGGGCATGAGCACATGCCCGAAAGAGTAAGTCGGGCCCTTGGATAGATCACCGAGAGAGTCAGTCAGGCCCATCTGAGTGCCATGTGTATATCACCGAGGGAGTTGGTCAGGCCTATCTGATGAGCATGTGGACATCGCCGACGTCCCCGAAAGAGTAGGTCGGGCCCTTGGATAGATCACCGAGAGAGTCAGTCAGGCCATATCGCCGAGGGAGTAGGTCGGGCCTATCTGGACATCACCGACAGAGTAGGTCAGGCCCATGGCCATGCGCACATGCCCGAAAAACTAGCTCAGGCCCATGGATAGAGCACCAAGAGAGTCAATCAGGCCCATGTGGGGGCCATCTACAGGCCGCCGATGGAGTGGGTCAGGCCCATCAACGGGTGAGGGATATACTGCCAAGGGGGTCAGTTAGGCCCATCAGACAGGCATTTGGATATCGCCGACAAAGTAGGTCGGGCCCTTGGAAAGAGCACCGAGAGAGCCAGTCAGGCCCATCTGAGGGCCATCTGTACATTGCCGAGACAGTAGGTAGCCCATTTGCTGGGGATTTGGATATCACCAATAATGTTGTTGAAAGGACACATACTTTCGGTCACGTGACCTATATTAAGTAATCATTACAAAGTGTATATAAGACTCTGCTGAGTCTGAATATAATAACACTCTCTTGATACGCTACCGCTATCATCTCTGAGTAACTCTCTTCAGTCCAAAGGTAAGTACCCTACAGTAGATCCTCGGGATCCCGGCGTGTACGCCGGATCCCCGCTATTGCAACAGGTTATGAGCCCCGAGCTCTGACTGTGCGGAAACGCCGTCACTGCTCTAGGTGAACACCTTGGACATTGGCTGTCCCGTGCGGCAACGCCGGACACACCTTGATGTGGCAACGCTCAAGGTGTAAACGCCACCAGACTCTAGAAGTAGGGGGTCGCTATGACCCTACATTCTATGAGCTCTGATGTTCAGCGATGCGAACGTTTCTACTCGCTCCCTTCATTGGTAACCATGCTGACACGTCATCTCAAAGAACCTACTATCGACATGTCTCAAGCAGTTTTCGCCACCATTACCAAGCTCAACGGGACCAACTACCAGCGTTGGGCCCAGGAGATGGAGGCCGCTCTTTGCGCCATGGGGTACTGGCAGAAGATGTATCACAAGTCTCGCCCCGCCGACACTGACCCTGACGCCCAGGAGAAGTGGGACCACAACAATGACCAGGCTCTCGGGTCCATCCACCTCCACCTCAAACCGTCCATCCTCTCCCGCGTCCTCTCCATGGGCACCGCCAAGTCCCTTTGGGACTCCCTCAAGGCCCAGTACAATAAAGCATCCCTCGCCTCCGCCTATACCGAGTGGAAGAACATGTTGGGGATTACCTTCCCCGACAACAACCACCCCGGTCCCGCCTTCTCGAAGCTTAACGCTTCGTTCGTGCAGCTTGAGCTGCTCTAGCACAAGGTCCCTGACAACCTCAAGGCCCTCATCACCATCGTGAAGCTCCCAAAGTACGCGGAGACGCTACACCAGCAGCTAAATGCCGAGATCGACGCCGACCCCACCAAAAACAAGGTCCTCTCCATGACGGAGCTAGAGACTGTCCTCACCGCTGCCTGGCAGCACTATCTCACCCGCCGTCCTCCGCCGCGCCCTCAGGCGAACAAACTCTCGAACGTCCGTCGCCAACAAGGCGACCCCTCCTTCAACAATCAGAAGAAGAAGGAGGAGACCCCTGCCGAGAAGAAGGATGAGGAGAAGGGAAAGGGAAAGAAGCGACGACAGGGCAAGCGCTCTGAAGAAGGGGAGAAGAAGGGGAAGGATCGTGCAGCTGCCGCCGCCGAAGCCTCCTCCGCATCGTTCGCTTTTGCGAACTTCCTCCACGAGCCCGCGGTCTTCGACCCGGCCTGCCCCGACTTCAGCGAGCCCATCGCTGATCCCCGTGCACTCGCACACACCATCGGCGCTGCCCACTACTGGCCCCCCGCTTTCCCTCAGGCTCAAAAGGCCATCTCCCTCGCCCGCCGCATTGGGGCAACCCCCACTCCCGAGGTGGTTCGCACCCTCAAACCTGTCGCCTCCCGCCGCCACGTACGCCAACACTCGGTGTTCAACGAAGACAGCCCCTTTGGTGCTCGCACCCTCCCTCGCCACCACGCCGGTCCCTCCACGCCCTCTCTTATAGAGCGCCTGGAGACCCCCCGAATCATCAAGATCCTCTCCGATTCGGATGACGAGGACGCCATGAGTCTCGGGGATGAAATGGAGGTCGATGACTATGTGGAGCGGTTCTTCGACGACGCCCTTGATTGGTCAGTCCCCGACTTCCTTTGTCCATCTCTCGCAGGTACTGATGCGCAGATACTTTCGCCTCAGAACATTCGTAGTTATACTGTTCGAATACCTGTAGTAGATAACATGGACATTAAATCTACTGCTGCGTTCCCTCTCGTGATGTGTGATAACTGTGAGAACCAGACCAGCAAAAGTAAAGGAAAGCAAAGGGCAACTGACGATGACATCCTACTGCCTGATATGTGGCTTCTCAATTCTGGTGCTTTGGCACACTACACCAACAACCTGAATGATCTGGTCGAATACCAGGAGTTTAAGACACCTAGGTACTCCCAGACGGCAAACGGATGTGCAAATATCATCGGTCAAGGAACCGCCATTGTGTGCTTCCAAGACAGACTTGTGCGGTTATCGCCAGTCATTTACATGCCTATGTGCAATGTAAAGCTCATTTCCATGGGCACCCTCCTCACTGACAGGTGTATCACCGTCAAAACTCGCGACAATCATATCAATATATTCGACAGATGCCTGCGGAAGACAATCCTAAGTTTCCACTCACATGGAGACACCCTCTATTGGCTCCGGGCCCCTATAGCTCGACCACATTCGGATCTAGCGTCACTCACCGCGGTCGACTACAATCTCTTACATCACCGTTTAGGCCACCCCTCGCGCGAAGTGCTCCACGCAGCCAAGAAGCACATAAAGGACTTCCCAGATGTAGACATACCATCTAACACTCCCATCTGTCCCAGTTGTGAATTGGGCAAACAGCCCAACCGTACTTTTCCTCATAGCGAGAAGCGCGCAAGTGCTCCCTTTGAGTTAGTTCATTCCGACTTAAAATCGTTTGAAATCGAATCGTACCATAAGTACAAGTACGCTGTCATCTTCTATGATGACTTCACATCCATGGCATGGGTGATTCTAATAAAAACTAAGGATCAGACCCTCCGTGCCACAAAACAATTCCACGCCTATATGCGTACTCAGTTCAATGCCACCATAAAACACTGGCGCTCTGATGCAGGGGGAGAATACACCTCCAAAGCCTTCACTGAGTACATGCGTGAGAACAGCATAAACATTCAGCAATCCGCCCCCTATGCCCACCAGCAAAACGGACGTGCGGAACGCCTCATCCGCACCATTATGGACAAGGCACAACCCATGCGACTGCAGGCTTGCCTGCCCGATTCTTACTGGGAGTTTGCGGTAATGCACGCCTTACACATGTACAATCGCACCCCATCCGCCCGCTTACAATGGAAAACGCCGGCCGAAATGCTTACGGGCCAAAAGCCCACTTTCTCGCATCTTCGAGTCTTTGGCTGTGGCGCCTATGTCCACATCCCTGTCGAAACACGCGGCGGAAAGTTACAACCAAAGTCGCAATTGATGATCTACCTAGGCATATCCGCCGGTAGTGATTCAAACTATCTATTCATGTGCCCTAATAACGTGCTACATACATCGGCACACGCCATCTTCGACGAGAATCTCTTTCCGTGATGCTCCAAGGCGCAGCCACATCGGCCGATTAATCACCGGCCCAAACCACACACTCATGATGACGGGTCCTCTGACCCTGAATCTGACTACCCCGACAATGGGGATGACGCGGTTCCCGCTCCCCCTGAGTCACCCCTTCGTCGACCTGTCGCTCCGCCCTCTCCAAGGGCACCCACTCCACCTCCCACGCGAGTACCTACTCCACCGCCAGCACCACCTGTAACCCCTCCTCGCCATCAGCCACCTGCCCCTCCTGCTCGTCCTCAGCGACCACAACGTGACCGTCGTGCCCCTCTTCGGCCCGGTAACGTATATGGTGAACGCCATGACCCCGTCCGGCAGATTCAGGATATTGAGCACACCTCTGATTGGCGCAAACTTGTAGGAGAGGCACCGGCTGGACCTTCGGATTCACCCGTTGTCCCTGGAGGGTTGCCTCCATCCCCAACTCCGTCGGAAGATGACGTTGAGCGCATCACCAGGGAAGGGGGAGACGCTTTGGTTTCATACCTCTGCAGCCATGCCTTCCTGTTGGAAATAGAACACTCACATGTTAACTACCGCAAATGGACATACCGCGACATACTTAAGTTACCAACCGACGAACAAGCTCTTTGGCGTAAAGCCTGCCACGATGAGTTACAGATACTCAAAGACCACAAAGTCTATGAGATCATGGATCGACCCACAAATAGAAAGATTATAAAAAATCGATGGGTCTTCGATGTAAAAACCGACGGTAGAAAGAAAGCCCGCCTTGTAGCAAAGGGCTTCTCCCAAGTAGAAGGGATTGATTTCAATCAAATATTCTCCCCCGTCGTACACTTTGAGACAG